>JAHKKF010537460.1:29740-50735 GCA_019740295.1 Labeo calbasu
AAGGGTGTTGTTTTACACAACCATTGAGAATTTTTAACCAAAGTATATTATAGACTTTTCATTAAGACCCTAAAGAATCATATCAACTTGTGGAAAATCGCCATTCGATGACCCCTTTAAGTACACAATATGTAAATGTATTTGTAGTTTCCTTAGCATGAAATAAATGTACATTAAATACATTTTAGTATATTTATTTTTCACTAGGGTCCTCATCCTTGCTGAACAAAAGTATTATGTCAGTGATACAGCAGCACTGCTGGGAACAAGGCCTCTTATGACTCCCTGTGGTCACAGGCTGGGTGCTGAGGATGTGTGGCCTGTGTTTGCCTTCTCTGATGGAGATCTGTGGCCTTGAGACCAGCCGCTGTGCTGTGTTGTAGTTGTTAGTCTGGCTGGGGAGGCTTTTAAAAGACCGCTCTATCATCTAACGGGTGGGAGGTTGGGAAAAAAGAGTCATTGGAGAAAAAGAAACAAGAACCTGTTGAAGACGGCTTTTTTTTTCTCTCTTACACCATTTTTTTTTAATTCAACATGTGGCTGGGTATTATTCTTTCTATTTTGAAGGTTAACCGATAAGTTGATCCAATTTGTTTGCCCTGGTGCGAAGAGGCCTTTGGAAATACTTCACGTGTTGTGCGTGCAAATGTCAAAGTTTGCCTGGAGGATAACAATAACACAAAAAATAAAGTAGAATAAATAAAACGACTTCACTTCAAGGCAGCCTGGCATTACGCTTGTTAGCGCAAGACAGTATTATCTGTCGGAATGAAATCCACAGAAAGGAATGAAGAGTGTAATTGTAAATCTCCACAATCCCACCGAAAGCAGTCGGGGCTGAAATTCATGCACTGCTGCTCTTCACACAACCTATGGATCCACTTGTCAACCGTAAACAATTCCGAATGCATGCGTGCAGTTTCATAAGCTTTTCATAGTTCCCCCCACGTCACTGATTCTCAGTCAGCTCACGTCCGACATGAACAGGTGATACGTGGAAGCAGACACAGCCTGATTAAAAACACTACAGCACAGAAAGACCCCAGTCATGAATTGCATCCAAATACATCCTCTGTACTCATTTCACCTCATTGAGAGAAACCAGGTTGATTATGAGTGTCTGTGCTCATCTGTCTCATTATACGCTGTAGATCAAAGAGCCGGGACAGTTGCGCGGTGATCCGGGGAGGGGAAGCGAAAGACGAGGGCAGGAGGAACACAACCCAGTATGAAAACATTTTCATGTGAGGGAGAGCCAGGGATCCCAGCCCTAGGAATGCAGGAGAGCAGCTTGTTGTTTTTGAAAGCGCTCCGTTGGCTCGGGCTCGCGCTGCATGGGACGACCCCGGTCCAGATGCTCAGGGTGGTCGGAGAGGAGCATCTGGCTCGAGCCAAACCTTGGATGCTTTCATCACAAAACTTCTTTCCTTAGAAATGAAGAATTGCAGAAAAGAATTGACGGTAAACAGGAAGTCTCTATCCAGATAAAGCATCAGTAAGCATAGCTTAGAGAAAGCACTCTTCCCTAACAGCCAATTATTTCTGATCTGCCTTCCTAAAAAGCCAGACCCCTCTGTTACATCCTTTAGACTCCATCTTTGATTACAGCCCTCGATGTTTGCTTTAATGACAAAAGCTAGTCAAGCATAATGAGTTATAATGATAGAGCGCGGGGTGAGCATTCATTCCGGTAGCGGCTTTGTGTGCCGTCTCAGGTTTGACTCGGATAGTGATTACTGGGCTGACAGGACTTTAAAGTGTAAGCTGTGACCCGCTTCACTTTGGAATTAGTGCGTCCAAGCACACGGCGTCCAAACCGCGCGCTCAACCGTTTCCCCGGCAGGCTGGATTACGAGATGTTTATGGGACCCGCTGTTACCCGCTGTCTGGATTACTCAGGGATTGGATTGTGTATAAACTATGCCAGTAAATGTAGTTATGAGGCTTTACGCTCATAACTTCCTGCTCTTGTTTGTTTTGTAAAAGAGTAGCTCGAGCGCACAGAGAGATAGCCGGGTACTTTTACAGTATTTGTGAAAGATAAGCCCTTCAGCAGATGATGGCACAGCACTTTAATCAAACTCGTACGGCTGCCTTTAACTGGAATATAAAAAGGAAGATCTGGCATTTCTGAAGAATATATGAGGGGTGCTTGCCTGTGTAAAACTTGGCGCCATGATGTGAAGGCGTTGCTGTGATGCTCACCAGTGTTGTTATTGTTACCTAAAACTGGAATTATTAAAAATCATTATTCATTTAAATAAAATTGAGTTATAATAAAATGTAAATATTAGATGAAAAACTATTTTGAATCATTTTTGTTAATTAAAATAAAACCGTAATTTTTTGAAAAACATACTTTTGCAAACTAGTACTAGGTTTTTTGCCTGATCAGAACTAAACCAGTGCAGAAGAATTATCTCGAGCGTGAATATCAATAATTATCAAAAAAGCCGTACGTTATTGACTTACCAGCGCAAAGGGCCACTAAAATATTTGAAAGACACTTTCCTAAAACTTTTCAACTAAATTAGATATTTACACCAAACTCAATATATAAGACCTAAATCTGAGGTAAACTTAAAAAATATATATAAAGAAATAAAAAATAAAAACATTGCTGTTATTATTATTATTTTGTTAAATAAGCGCTTTGAAAATGCTTAAAACATGGGAGAAAAAAAAAAAAAAACATCTACAGAAAGGGGTGTGTTACGGTTTTGTCTGTCACTCAGCCTAATTTTTATTAATGTGGTACATTTAAATATTTGTCTAGATTACTTGAAATAATTATTGTTATTTGTATACATAAATCATACTCATGCATTAAAATAAAATAAAATAAAATAAAACAAAACATTTTAGATGAAAAACTTCAATGAAAACTAGAAATGTTGTTTTGGCAACTACACTGAAAAAAAAAAAAAACACTCATCATATTAAATGAAAAATATTGAACTAGAAAGACTTTTTACAGTATAACCGTAATACATTTGAATTGAAGTACTAAAATTTGATAACTTCAAATGAAAACTAGAAATGTTGTTTTGGCAACTACACTGAAAAAAGAAAAAAAAAAAAAACACTTATAAATTGCTAGTAAATTTCACAAATAATTACAAAGAAATCAGCAAGTAACATCATATTAAATGTAAAATACTGAAGTAGAAAGACTGTAAATACATTTAAATTGAAGTACTAAAATTAATAAAACTGAAATAAAAATATATTAAAGCCAAATAAACATATTAACATAAACCAAGAAATACTATAATAGTATATAAATAATACTAAAATAACTGATGTTCACAATTTACAATGCTATGTTGACTATTGAAATAATTATTGTTATTTTTATACATAAAATAAAATAAAATAAAATAAAATAAAATAAAATAAAATAAAATAAAATAAAATAAAATAAAATAAAATAAAATAAAATAAAACAAAACAATAAAAATAAAAAAACAACTTTACTTTTTTAAATATAAAAAAATACTTTACTGAATACAAGAAATGTTGTTTTGGCAACTACACTGAAAAAAAATCACTCAGAAATTGCTAGTAACACATATTAAGTGTAATATATTGAAGTTGAAAGGCTTTTTACAGTATAACTGTAAATACATTTGAATTGAAGTACTAAAATTAATAAAAACGTCAATGAAAACTAGAAATGTTGTTTTGGCAGCTACACTGAAAAAAAAACACTCAGAAATTGCTAGTAAATTTCACAAATAATTACAAAAATATTGAAGTAGAAAGACTTTTTTACAGTATAACTGTAGATACATTTAAACTGAAGTACTAAAATTAATAAAACTGAAATAAAATATATATTAAAGCCAAATAAAAATATTAACACAAACCAAAAATATTAAGAAATACTGTAATAGTGTATAAATAACACTAAAATAACTGCTGTTCACAATTTCTTTTACTATGCTATGTTGTTGCTTAGCGGTAGCTATAGCATGCATTGGGGAGTTGCTAGTTATATTTCTGTACTAGCTTAATAAAAGTTAGTTTTTAACTTAATGGTGTTTTATAGTCTAACAAACAGAAACCACAGGTCTGATCAAAAAGAGCAAAATCACACCACTCCTCAATGATTTGAGATATTCACAGCATGTAAACAGTGCAGGACAAGTTGTTCCTCAAATTTTTTTAAACTATTTTCTTGTCATCCACTTTTTCCAATAGTGTAACATTAAGAAATTCTATCGAATAAAAGCACAAAAATGCTTTTGTAGTGCCTGGTGGCTTTGTAGATCCAAGAGTGGAGCACATACTGAAGTAAACAAATCTATAAACAACATCAAATTACAGCCGGACCTTTACGAGCAAGCCTTAGGGTCACTCGGTTCCAGGAGAGGAAATGTAGCTATTGACTCCGCTCAGGAAACAATTCAACCCAAACAGATATATATTCGAGATCTCCCCCAGCATTCCGGTACAGAAAAGGAGAAGAAGAAGTGCACTTTGAAGGCCTCGTGTAATATGATCACGGAATCGCCCAGAATTCTTTGAAGGCAGTCAGGATCAATAGAGGATAAGAGTGGCCGTGGCTAAGCGGTGGCGCTGTAAGTCGTCGCTCTGTGATCTAACCGGATCTCTGCTTTCCATCAAAGCCAGACTAAATTAAATGTGAATTACAGAGGTGAAAGCTCAGGACTGAAAAGACACCATTTATCATCAGACAGATGTGTGGTTATCTCTTATTCAGTCTCTTTTCCTTTGGCCCCACACAATGACACATCCTTCTAAGGCTAGGTTCACATCAAATGCTTCTTAACTCCATTTGTGAAATCAGAAGAGTCATGCCTATTCAAACTGAGATTCCTCGGGTTTTTAGGTCAAGCAGATTTGGAATGCAGCTCCTACGAGTTAAAAAATAAAATAAAATAAAATAAAATAAAATACATTTTTATGATTTTTTTTTCGCATGACTATTGTAGGTAATAAAGGTTTTGAAAATGCACATTTAAAACAAAAAATGTAGTGCAGCCTCATTTAGTAAATTGAAATGTTTGTCTGCTTTGACTAAGGTTCACACCTGCCAAATGGGCTCATTAGAGAAACTTAAAATAATAGATTACTTTTGAAATAATTATTGTTATTTTTATACATAAATCACTGAAAACACACCATTTGTCATCAGACAGATGTGTGGTTATCTCATTTTCAGTCACTTTTCTTTTGGCCCCACACAATGACACATCCTTCTAAGACTAGGTTCACATCAAATGCTTTTTAACTCCATTTGTGATATCAGAAGAGTCATGCCTATTCAAATTGAGATTCCTCGGGTTTTTAGGTCAAGCAGATTTGGAATGCAGCTCCTACAAGTTAAAAAATAAAATAAAACTTTTTTTTTTTTGCATGACTATTGTAGGTAATAAAGTTTTGAAAATGCACATTTAAAACAAAAAATATAGTACAGCCTCATTTTCATTCGCGTAGTAAATTTAAATGTTTGTCTGCTTTGACTAAGGTTCACACCTGCCACATGGGCTCATTAGAGAAACTTCACAAAATAATACTTTTGAAATAATTATTGTTATTTTTATACATAAATCACTGAAAACACACTATTTGTCATCAGACAGATGTGTGGTTATCTCCTTTTCAGTCTCTTTTCTTTTGGCCCCACACAATGACACATCCTTCTAGGGCTAGGTTCACATCAAATGCTTTTTATACTCCATTTGTGATATCAGAAGGCTATTTAAACAAAGATTCCTTGAATTTTTAGATCAAGCTGATTTTGAATGCAGTTCCTTAAAATAAAATAATAAAATAAAATAATAAAATAAAATAAAATAAAATAAAATAAAATAAAATAAAATAAAATAAAATGTTATTATTTTTTGTGCGACTATTGTAGGTAATAAAGGTTTTGAAAATGAGTAGAAATGGTAGAGAAACTTAAGATTCCTTGAATTTTTAGGTTAAGCGGATTTTGAATGCAGCTCCTAAAATATCCTAAAAAAAATAAAATAGAATAAAATAAAATAAAATTTTTCATGACTATTGTAGGTAATATGCATTTTGAAAATGCATATAAAAAACGCATTTTGAATGCAGCTCCTACAAATAATAAAATAAAAAAATAAAAAAAAATGAAATGAAATGAAATGAAATTGTTTTTTATGACTATTGTAGGTAATAAGCATTTTGAAAATGCATATAAAAAACGCATTTTGAATGCAGCTCCTACAATAATAAAATAAAATAAAATAATAAAATAAAACAAAATAAAATTGTTTTCCATGATTATTGTAGGTAATGAGCATTTTGAAAATGCATATTTAAAAAAACGCATTTTGAAAGCAGCTCCTACAAATAATAAAATAAAATAAAATAGTTTTTCATGAATATTGTAGGTAATAAGCATTTTGAAAATGCATATTTAAAAAAGGCGTTTTGAAAGCAGCTCTTACCAAAAAAATTAAAAAATATAATAAAATAAATAAATAAAATAGCATAATTTGTTAAAATAGTTTTTCATGATTATTGTAGGTAACATGCATTTTGAAAATGCATATTTAAAAAAAACGCATTTTGAATGCAGCTCCTACAAATAATAAAATAAAATAAAATATAAAACAAAATACAAAAAAAAATTGTTTTTCATGACTATTGTAGGTAATAGGCACTTTGAAAATGCATATTTAAAAAACGCATTTTGAAAGCAGCTCCTACAAAATAATAATAATAATAATAAAATAAATAAATAAATAAATAAAATAACATAATTTGTTAAAATAGTTTTTCATGACTATTGTAGGTAATATGCATTTTAAAAATGCACATAAAAACGCAATTTGAATGCAGCTCCTACAAAAAAAATAAAAAATAAAATAAAATAAAATAAAATGAAATAAAATAAAATAAAACAAAACAAAATTGTTTTTCATGACTATTGTAGGTAATAAGCATTTTGAACATGCAATTAAAAAATAAAAAACGCATTTTGAATGCAGCTCCTATAAATAATAAAATAAAAATGTTATTTTTTGTGTGACTATTGAAGGTAATAAAAAGGTTTTGAAAGTGCACATTTAAAATAAAAAATATAGTGCAGCCTCATTTTCATTCATG
This sequence comes from Labeo calbasu, assembly GCA_019740295.1. NCBI lineage: Eukaryota > Metazoa > Chordata > Actinopteri > Cypriniformes > Cyprinidae > Labeo > Labeo calbasu. The sequence goes on from JAHKKF010537460.1 coordinate 36,845, forward strand.
TAGTAAATGTAAACATTTGTCTGCTTTAACTAAGGTTCACACCTGCCATATGGGCTCATTACAGAAACTTAATAGACTACTTTTGAAATAATTATTGTTATTTTAACACATAAATCATTGAATCAAGACATTAAAATCTCAACAACTCAACAGTACAGCTCAAAAGAGTTAAAGGGATGGAAAAATCATTCTTTTACGGTTCTGGTCTAACCAGAAATTCATCTGCTATGTGTTTGAAGCTTCTCCTTTAGCTTTTTCATCAGCTTCACAGGGCTGAAGTAAGGCTGGCAGCGAGTTAGACTATGTGCGTATCTGTGCACAAACACAGAAACAGGTTATCTTTTCTTTATTTACTAAGCCTGTCAAGCTCTACACCAGGTTCATGATCCTCTCTGGCTCTTGGCTCACTCTTGATCTATTCAGAAGACTCTAGTCTGAATCCGTCTGTAACATTCACGTCTATGCATTCTCTCTCAGCACGTACAATTCATGTCATTCATACACTGAGCTTTCAGGGTGATATGGACGAGAATTCAACAGACGTCCACTTGAGAAAGAAGTAATGCACCCTTGACTGACACTCACTTTGTGGATCTCAGCAAGGTGTGCAAAATTTGAAAAAAAAAAAAAAATGGGTACAAAACACAGAGACTCGAGGAAAATAACCATAATTTTCTTCCAGGGTGATATGCAAGCTGATGGCTGTCTTGGTTCGCTTATACAACAATAAACAGAAGAATACAAAAGCAGGGTGAGAGAGAGAGAGGAGGAGGACAACCAGAAAACGAGAAGAAAAAACTGAACGAGGCATCATTCAAAAGAAAGCGTAAAGTCTCATTTGAAAGTGAGGTTTGAAAACAGACTACTTAATGTAGCTTAATGTAGCGTGGTAGCAAACGAATCATTCCATATAAAAAGACAGGCGAGAGATGATGATGATGATATGCTTTCACCAAGCAATTGTGTTAAAACACTGTGGCCAGAATATGGCCATTACGAGTCATAAAGAGCTGAAGAAATGCAATCCCACACCATAGCTCCAACATGTAAGTACAACATTTTCCAGCACTTTACCACTTAAATGCTTACAGCTGCCATCTCTTTAAACGCTGCTCTCAGCTTTGATCTTCTTTCTGTTTCAACTTGTGCTAACCGCTCACTGTGAAGCCTCTAAAACTGAGCACTAATACACAGACGCTGATAGTAACAGATCTGTCTTTGAATGAACACGAGTACACTGTGGACACTGGCAAATTACAACAATTTGTTTCCCATCCTGCTCACTTGAATGAGCCATGGATGACCAAATCTACAGTGGGGTCCAAAAGTTTAAGATCACTAATCATACATTACCAGTCAAATGTTTTTTAAGCCTCTTCTGCTCACCAAGCCTGTATTTATTTGAATATATTTTAGGGCTGTCAAACGATTAATCGCGATTAATCGCATACAAAATAAAAGTTTGAGTGTGCCTTATATATGTGTGTGTACTTTGTGCAGTTATTATGTATATATAAAAGTGCACACATGTATATACTTAAGAGAAAAATGTTATTTATGTACTAATTTTTTTATTTGTATATAATATAAATGATATAAAAATTATAATAAATGCATATATTTGTTAAATGTATACACAGATGTGTTTGTATTTATATATACATAATAATTACATACAGTACATACACATATATTAGGCAAACTTTTATTTTGCATGCGATTAATCGTGATTAATCGTTTGAAAGCCCTAAAATTTATTCCTGTGATTTCAAAGCTCATGGTCCTTCAGAAATCATTCTAATATTCTGATTTGCTGCTCAAAAACATTTAAAATTAACATTATTATATTGCTGAGTAGAATTTTTTCAGGTCTTTCAGAAGAACAGCATTTTTTTAAAACAGAATTTTTTGTAGCATTTTAAATGTCTTTATCAACACCTTTGATCAATTTAAAGCATCCTTGCTAAATAAAATTATTAATTTCTATAACTTCATTTCATTTCATGTTACAAAAGCTTATTATTTTAGATAAATGCTGATCTTTGGATCTTTCTATTCATTAAAGATTCCTGTTTTAAATACTCATAATAATATTAATAATGTTTATTGAAAAGCAAATCAGCATATTAAAATGATTTCTAAAGGATGATGTGACACTACAAACCGGAGTAATTATGCTGAAAATGTAGCTTTGATCAAAGGAATAAATTAGATTTCAAAATACATTCAAATAGAAAAGTTATTTTAAATAGTAAAAACATTTGACATTTTTGTGGTACTTTGAATTAGTGCAGGCTTGGTAAGGAGAAGAAACTTTAAAAATCTTTTGACTGGCAGTGTAGTTTGAGTCACAGTTATTTTATTTACCCAAAAAAGCCCCACAATGTAACACTGAATCATCTCATGAGTAGTGGACTCAGGCTGATACTGTCAAGATACGTGAAACAAAGAGAAACCGCTTTAAAGTTCAGACAGCAGCGAGGAGGATGACCCATCCCAGGTAAAGATGATATTGAAAAGAAAATGGACTACCATTACTCTTTCATTATTTATGACAATCACTGCAGAGCAGGTCAGCTTTAGTCCAACTGTCTGGAAGCAAAGTTTCACACCAGCCTTCCTGCCCTCCCGAGTCTTATCTGGACCAGCAGCTCTGGGCGTGTGGGCGACTCGCCCTGAAGATGCTGTGTGGAGAACTATAGGAGCAAAGTGGTAATGATATTTGTCAGGAAAGGCCTAAGCGAACAAAACCACCACGGCAACATCAAACAGAGCCAAAACAGAAGGAGTCTTTAATCTCCCTCACCCAGTTCTGGCAAATCCTTACACTGGCTCACATGGGCACTTCATGGGGCTTGAAAGACAGCTTATGTTGAAACAGAATCGGTAATGGAATACAGTGCAAATTCTTACTTCACCCCACTCCCACTGTTAATTCTTAAAAGCAACAGAGTGCGAGGGGTTTAAAGAGAAGAAGAGAGAAAAATGTGGAAATGGAAATCCGAACTGAGAGGAAAAAGTGTGCGTGTGTGTGTGTATATATACACATACATATACAGCAGTTCATTGAATTCTTCGAATCTGATTGGCTGAGAGGAGTGTGATATTCTAATGATATCAGAACTCCAACCATTTCATTGTTTGTATCACTCCGCTTGTAGTATTTCTCACTGCGAGTGTCTACAAATACAACTGTTTTTGTGTCGGAATGTAGTTTTAAGAGTTTTTAGACGAGTATGTACTTGTTTAGATGTCAAATATGCATTTTTTTAATAAAGACTACGTCTGTAAGCAGCCTTACCTCGGCCAGATTTTCTGGAATTTGCCACTGGCTCTGATGTCTCTATAGTGGTTAAACATGAGTTATAGTTCATTTTGGGTAAATTTAATGGGCAGTCTTTGTTCTCGTTAATCTATTAAATTTACATCGAAAGAAACAGGGTTGTAAACAAGGAAGTTATTTTTACTTGTCATCAGAAATCAACCTTAACAGATGAAAGGATAGTACGACAAAGATATCGCTTTCCTCCGCTGAAATTCAAACTAACGATTTATTGTGAATATGAGATTGTTCTGAAGAATGAATGCTGTATCAGATGCAGGTAATCACACTGACTCAAAATATCTCTCTCTCATAATACTCTACATGATACAGTAAACTTTTAATACGACAATACAATAAGCTTTCAGTTAACTAGCTCAACGTTCTTTCATTAATAGTTCTAAAGTGACATTTTCGAATTAGTAACAGAGGCTTGGGCTCAGCTGTTAAACTGTCAGCTTGGGATCTGAATCTGTGGCGGAAGGACATAGTTCAGAGAAAAGATGGTTTTTAAAGACACTCCATAGTTGTTTCTTATTTACACACTTGTGCTGTTGAACTGTTGTATACATGTAATATCACACTCGTAGCCATTATTTAATCACTGTTAAAATACTAAAACAAATATATATTATATATTCAAATGAAATATATTTCTATGCGAATACTTTTAAACAGAATTACAAATAATTGAAGTAACCATTTTGAACATTTTACAGTGGCTCAAACGGCAGGCATGCAGCTTCAAATCTGAGAGAGCAGCCAGTCTTCATTTTCACAAGGTAAGTAATTTCACACAGCATTTATTGAGATTCATCCAGGTTAGGGGTCTGTTAAGGACTCGTGCCTTCCTTCCTGCCCACAATCATGCACTCCTACTGGGACTTCAAACATTCTCCAGGCCCCTTGCTGATCTTTTTGAAAATTCAGGGAGCAGGGCAAACTGTTAGCATTCCACTCAATATGCCAATGTGCCAACTTGCCATATTGCATATTGCAGATATCCACACATATTAAGTACTGTACTGACTTTCCATTTTCCAACGCTTAAGTATTACACTTTTAAAGTAGGGCATCAGTATAAGACAGAACTCTTTTTCCTGACTGTCAATTTCCATCTGAGGTAAAGGATGAGCATCGGTCGACCTTTCCCTGGCGCTTCAGGCTGAGGTCTACATCACGGCACGAGGAGTTTAAACAGATGTCATTTCTGAACGTTCCCCGTTCGTATCCAAATCTCAACCCAAATTAGCCATGTGACCCTTTTAGACTGTGCTTGAGTCATATGATTTATGTTTAGCCTCAGTGTTATTGAGCTAATTCAATACCTGAGCTGTCCATTGTGCCATGCATTTCTCCTTCATCTTTTTTTTCCTTGTGCATTCAAGGTTTCAGGCTATAACCTTCCTATGGAGACTCAATTGTTACCACTATCAGGGTTATTGTGACTTGGGGCTCTCATTTAATGTGTTTCCCAGTAAACTTAAAAGAAACAAAGGGAGAAAAAAACCAGACACCTTGCTTTCTCCTCATTACAGTCAAGGACAAGGTACGAGATGCCATAAAATGTCCGCAGGCATTTCCTTGCACATTAATAACTAAATCTAGTCATACAAACTATATACAGCAAATTAGGTGTCAAGACGAAGCCACAATGACTGTCTCGCTATGATACTGTACTATGGAATAATTACTTATTTATATGGCACATTTCAAGTGCTCTAGAATTGATGAGATTATGATAATGCACCATTCCACGATCAGTGAAGGATTTGGTCTGAGGTGAATTGCAAGAGAAGAGAAGAGTTTCGTTAGGCTTGTGCTCCCAAAGCCATTTTTCTTCCCTACGCACTGATAATCTGATCAGCAGTTGCATCCAAATTTGCGTCTGTTACGAAACTGTCCCTTTAGTATTGCATGCAAACTGTGTCATTATGATTATGAAGGATTTTTTATCTGAAGTGTTAAAACGTGTGTAAAAATATATAACATTAAGGCTAAAAAAAATGACTGCTTAGTACTTTTTATACTAAATGACACTGCTATCCACTTCAACAAAACCAAGCCAATATTTTCTTGAGGGTCACTGACTGCAAAAGTGTATTTCTAGATATAATTCATTCCAAAAGAAGCGTCATCATGAGTTGATTAGATCTCAAAATCGATGTAATATTTCAGTCTCAAAGTTCACACAGTATATCTCACACTAATGAATGTAGTTCACAGTTTTGATTAGGAACATCTCCTCCATGAGCTGTTAACAGGGCTGAATTAGTCAAAGTGAGTCTGCCTCATTTTGCCAGGCATGGCAATATGTTTGGCACTACGAGGCATGTTGCAGAGGAAGGAAAAAAAAATTCAATAGCAATGCATTTGTGAGCTAATAGGAATGAACACGGGCACAGTTTCAGTCCAGTCCACTTTAGATTATGCAGTTAAAGCATAGTAATTACAAACACTGGGCACAGTAGCAGCTGCTGTCTGCTCCCCCAGGAAAGAGGATAACACGGTTCCCTATAGCACCATCCAGAGGTCCACACAAACATGTTTCATAACTTACAATTCCCCCATGTCACACCGAATTAATCTGTGCTGTACAAGCCCCACTGTATGAGACGTTTCGTGTACGTGTAATCTATTCCAGCCAGCGCGTACCACAATTTACAAAAAAAAAATTATCAATGAAACTGATATTAAAAAAAATTGTCTTCTATTTCTAAATGAATAAATATCACACATTACAAAATGAAAAAAAAGTTTATATGAATAGATCAATAAATATGGCATTTGATGTATTATAGTATTTTACAAATACACATATTAGGGCTGGGTACTGTCATGAAATTTCACGATTCGATTGAGAGATCATACAAAATGCATGTTATTTTTTTAGTACTGACCTGAATAAGATATTTCACACAACAGATGTTTACATATAGTCCACAAGAGAAAACAATATTGAATTTATAAGAAATGACCCCATTTAAAAGTTCATATACACTTGGATCTTAATACTGTGCTGTTACCAGAAAAAAAATCCTTCAGGTCCCACAAATTCTTTGTTTGTTAAGAATTTTAGTGTATTTGAACCCTTTCCAACACTGACTCTATAATTTTGAGCTTCATCTTTCACACCGAGGTCAACTGAGAGACTCACATGCAACTATTACAGAAGGTTCAAACACTCACTGATGCTCCAGAAGGAAAAAAGAGGCATTAAGAGCCAGGGGTGTAAACTTTTGAACAGAATAAAAATGTACATTTTTCTTTTTTTGCCTAAATATCATATTTTTTTTCAGTTAGTACTGCCTTCAGAAGCTACAGAAGATGCTTATATGTTTCCCAGAAGACAAAATAAGTTACATTTACCCTGATCTTCAAATTCTAAAAGTTTTCACCCCCCGGCTTTTACTTCTGAAGCATCAGTGAGCGTTTGAACCTTCTGTAATATGGATTGGATATGGATTTCGGTAAGTTACACTCTTTCTTTTAACATACCTTTGGATGTTTATTCATGTTTATTTTGTGCTGAAACTGGTATTAAAGCAAAGGAGACCAAGGAGATCATCAGTTCTGATATGCTACATCTGTCACTCCACATTAAACATCTACTGTTTGAATATTGTAATAAAATGGACAGAATTTGAAATCTGAGATGTTTCATATCAGATTCTCAGAGGTTTTGATTGCAACATATAATTCATTACTGTTAACAGTGTTTATTATCTGTTTGATTACGTCATTAACTGATTTTTACCATACATCTCTGCCATATGTACGTCAACTTGCCATAGTCACCACTAGTAACCTACTACTAAATATATTGTAGAAACTTTAATTTGCTGTAAAGCTGCTTTGCAACGATTTGTATCGTGAAAAGCGTTATACAAATAAACTTGAATTGAATTGAATTTCATATCAAAAGCAACAAAGGACTGATTGCAGGTGTGCAACATTGTTCCATTCAATAACTGAAAACCGGCTAGACTAATTGATTCTTGGGATTCCATATCATTTCGAAAAAAATGAGAATCGATTAAAATCTGTATTTTACAAATATTACAAATATATTCCTTGATTTGAGTGTTACTTGAGCCTCACTCTTGGAGCTGTGGTGATAAACATTGCAAAAGTTTTGGGAAACACTGCAGTAGAACATCAGAATGCCAGCTAACAAAAGAGTGGCGTTTTCTGACACCCTGAAGAAATCAAATTCCGTGCACAACAGGAGAGCGTCGTGAATGCTTGCTCATACAGACAAGCAAAGCACGGTGCACAAAGCATCTATTTAAACGCTACAATCTTCCTCATGTCAATCCAGCTTAAGCTATTACAGTGTGTCATGGAGAGTGTATCATCATTGCTACCCAGCAGCTGCAGTCCTACAGATCACTGTGTATCTCTTCAACACTCTTTTTACTCCTTTCCCTGCCTGTCTCAGTACGCCTCTCTCCTTTCTGTTCTTCTTACAAAGGCCAACCGGCTTCCATTTAGAATGTCAGACTAATGGCACATGACTGTCGACATACGCAGCATCACGCGCATCTCAGGATGGGCCACCAAATGCCACCTTCTGACGGCTAGGAAATAAAAACACATAACGATTATGGAGAGACCGAAGCGGCAAGCAGAGATTTCTGTTTATGTTCTTGGACCCTAGAAATGGAAATAGCAAATGCTTTGCCGAAATGACAACAAATCACCCCCTCATTCCAGCGCAATGCACGAGCCCTCGATGGAAGATGACACGACGCTTACAGATCCAGAGGACGCTCAGCTGCTTACTCGAGTTACTCGAGATGTAATCAGTGCTCAAGACGTACAAAAACGTTTGCAAACCCCAGGGTGTCTTTGGCAATCTTCCCAAAAAAAAGCAGACAGAGAACACTGATCTCACAGTGTCTCACCTCATTTCAAATCTACAACACCTCCTGCAAAGAAGCTCTGTGAAATTTCATGGGAGTCGGGAGTGTGAACTGAAAAATACTATGAATAATTTGACGAAATATTAAAGCGATAGCTATTATGCTATTGTAACACAATGCAGTTGAGTCAATTTTGAGGGTCCAGTTCATAATCGTTGTAATAGCACAAGAAAAAAGCAACCAGAATTTGTCCTTTTCATGGTTTACAGGAAAAAAAAAGTCATACGGATGTTGGAAAAGACATGAGAGAGCGATGGAATAATGGAAAGAGATTCAAAGCGACACCTCCCTCGTGCTTCCTCGCTCGTTTTCTCATTCGCTCGAGCCCACGAGAACCAACCTCACTCCATTACAGACGCTACTGTTCTCTGAGGACCAGCCAGACACGAGATGACATCAGTCTGTTCCTAAAAATATCACTGTGTCTGGCCAGATACAAATTCTTATTCATACTACACGCTCACACAAACTACAAATCCACTCACCTCTACGCAAGAGCCTCTCCTTCCATCAAGTTTTGCCTCTAATTATAAGATTCTGGTCTGATGAAGGTCTAAACTACGCTCTTACGCTGCGGGGATGAGACTATTTGCGAGGGCAAAATTGTTCACTCGAAAGCTTCAATTAGGCGAGGGGAAGAAAGGCGGATGGAGCGGTCGGGGGCAGAGAGGGGAGTTGGCAGTCAGTGGAAGACACAACAGTAAAATTGGCTATTAGACGCTGAACTTAATCCACTCCATATCAGAGCATGGCATCTGCCTCCAGCATAGAAATGCCCAGATTAGCAGCGAAGGATAATAAGCTCTTAACTGTATGCATGAGCTCCACTTTAGATTTGCTGTAAACTTGGCATATGGGAGCTATGCAGAAGTAATTCTGACGAGACACTTAGAGAAACTTTCCTTCCTACTCCGCGGTAAAAAAAACCCGAAGCACCAGAGGAGCTGTCTATTTCATTTCTGTCTTTCTGAGAAAGGGCATGTGAGGGAGGCTGGGGTGGGGTTTAATTAACTATTAAGGATGTGATGTCCTGACAAGACCCACGGCGAACCTCTGGCTTTTTGGACGGAGGTACGACGTCGATAATCGTTCGAGAGCAAATGTCAACGTTCCTTCTGAAGAGACGTCAGCCGGAGGGCAGGGAGCCGTTCCCTATATGAAAATCTCACAGTGCGGAGCTGACGTTTCCACAATACGGCCTGTTAGCTTCGGGATCAAGCCTGGGAGGGTGCAAAGCAATTTCCAAGAGCAGCTTTCTTTCCCTGTTTTGTGAGGTAAGGGGGACACTGTCTTTATTAGACGTGTGCTTTTGGGTTCACAATGGTTCCCTTCAGGAAAAAACAAGCGGCGGGCGATACTACCTTTAAAGCTCACCCCGGTGCACAGCGCACTCATCCCGCCCTCTCTCTGTTGGATTAAAAGCTCCTAATAGTCCCTAATTATACAAACTCATTTCTTTTTCTCAATGCCTCTGCATTTCTATGGCTTTTTCACGACGCTGTAAACACTGTTTCGGGACCAAATTTAATAAGCTAGCCTAGTGAGAGCCCTCTTTAATGGGAGCCGAGCTTGTTTGATAAGTCTCCATTTCATCACTCACTTTATTAATTAATTATATAAACTTAAAGCAATTTGCCTCCTTAATGGCTTATTTTAGGGGGAGATTTGTGGCCAATTAATTGATGTTGCTGGAGCACAAGTGCTGCTTTGTTTTGCAGTGCACGGCGGAGAGAGAGAGAGGTAATCATCTACGGATGTGCGGTGGCCTTAAACATCTTTCAAGGATTACAAAATATAAGGCGAGAAAGAAAGTCAAAAGACCAGTGTATATATAAAGAGAGCTTGTCATTTGCAGCACCTATTTAAATCTAAATTTAATGAATCTCATAATACAAAAAACGACCCTGTACCACAAAACCAGTCATAAAGGTCAATTTTTCAATCACTCATCTGAAAGCTGAATAAATAAGATTTCCATTGATTTAAGGTTTGTTAGGATAGAACAATATTTGGATACTACTATTTGAAAATCTGAAATCTAAGGGTGCAAAAAAAATCAAAATATTGAGAAAACTGCCTTTAAAGATGTCCAAATGAAGTTCTAAGCAATGCATAATACTAATCAAAAATTAAGTTTTGACATATTTACGGTAGGAAATTTACAAAATATCTTCATGGAGCACGATCTTTACTTAATATTCTAATGGTTTTTGGCATTAAAGACAAAATCAATAATGTTGACCTATACAATGTATTTTTGGCTATTGCTGCAAATATACCCATGCTACTAAAGACTGGTTTTGTGGTCCAGGGTCACATTTTTTTTTTTTTTATAACTATTACAGCAATGAAAAGATGTCTAAATGGACTAGAAGGACAACTACAGAGAGGACAAATAATGCGACGTGTTTACTAGCATCATAGGATTCTATTACTGCCTTTAATAAATCACATTTCAATGAATGAAGCCTCAGTTATGTACAGATAGCACACAAAATTGACCATCAGAAAAATAAACCAACTAGTGCCTATCGATCTCACGACAGCAACAACAGCAAAAAAACTCTTGAAAATGTACTTCAATTTACACGAACAGTGAGACGAACAGTTATACAGAGAGATGCAAGTCTTTTGTAATGATAAAAAAAAGAGTCCTTGGTGTCATGCCACAGTAGAGAAAGAGATATCACTGAATCAGTGATAGAAAAGTGCAAAACTAGCTGCAATGGGTTTAGATTTTCCTGCTTTTTGTCAAGAGTGTATGAGATTTAATGGTATAGTTCAGCCAATAATAAAAATCATGTCATGATGTACTGCACCTACCCTCATATGTTCCGTCATATTGTTCTATATACTAAAAATAAAATAAAAGTGGTTTATATGATCTGTGCACTACATTTAAAGTCTGCTGAAGCTATTCAATAGTTTGTGAGGAGCAGAACAATAATAAAATAAATAAAATAAAATAAAATTGTGAGTTTTAGGTGAACTATTCCTTTAAGGAAAGTGTTTTTATGCAGAACTGAGTAACACACTCTCTTCCTTCCCAAACTTTCCGCAAGCTACTTTTCTCTGCATGACACATGGTGTCGGATAGATTAACACATTTCAGGTTACTCCTGTCATGTTAATTCATCTCTCTTCCCTCAGCAAGCCTAATGTCAACATTTTTAACGTTTCGGGATGTTTCCTACAAAGGCATGCTGTTCGGCTTTGATAAGGTGGGCTTCTTCATCAAACACTCATCTGTTCCTCTCAGCACAGGTCAGAGGAGGATGTTCTGAGGTCAAGAAGAATTTCGAGCAAAAGTAGACCTCCGAGACTCTGCAGCAACGTGCATTTAGTGAGATTTAAGGAATAGCAAAAACACAATTACAAATCTGAATTTGAACTAAATCATTTGGCCTCTAGTTCATCATAGTCATGAAATCAGACAATAACGACTTAAAGGAGAAGTTCACTTCCAGAACAAAAATGTACAGATAATGTACTCACCCCGTTGTCATCCAAGTTGTTCATGCATTTCTTTCTTCAGTCGTAAAGAAATTATGTTCTTTGAGGAAAACATTTTAGAAATTTTCTCCATAAACTGGACTTCAATGGTGCCCGCGAGTTTGAACGTCCAAAATGTACTTAAAATGCATTTAAAAGGCTCTAAACAATCCCAGTTGAGAAAGAAGGGTCTTATCTAGCAAAACGATCAGTCATTTTCTAAAAAAAATACAAATTTCTATACTTTTTAACCTCAAATGCTCATCTTGTCTAGCTCTGCAATGCGTATGCGTACGCTGTGTAATCCGGGTCAATACAGTTAGGGTATGTCGAAAAACTCACATCTCATTTTCTCCTCCAACTTCAAAATCATCCTACGTCGCTGAAGAAGTACCGACCCAGTGTTTCCAAAGTGAACATGCAAAAAAGCTCAAACGCCCTTTAGAAAAAAAAGGTAAAACAGCGATGTAGGACGATTTTAAAGTTGAGTTTTTCAACATAGCCTAACCTAACTGTATTAACCCGGATTACACAGAGTACAAATGCGCACCACAGAGCTAGACAAAAAGAGCATTTAAGGTTAAAAAGTATTTAAATTTAGATTTACGTTTCATTTAGAGCCCTTTGAAGCTGCATTTAAACGAAATTTTGGACGTTCAGACTCGTGGTCACTATTTAAGTCCACTACAGTATATGGAGAGAATTCCTGAAATGGTTTCCTCAAAAAACATAATTTCTTTACGACTGAAGAAAGAAAGGCATGAACATCTTGAGATGAGCATCTTTAAACATCTTTAAATATGTCTGGCATGTGGTCCAGAATTAACCCAATCTCTCAAACAAGACTGAACATTCTGGCATTTACTTTATCTTTTATGTGTTACAAAAGAAAGATTGTTGTACTGTTTTGGGACAGCATGATGTTATGGGCATTCGTTACATTTTTACCATTCTACCTTCAGTCCTTTTGTGTTTCAAGGAAGAATAAAGTCATTCAGATTTGAAATGGCATGATAGTAAGTAAATAAGGACAGAATTTTCTTTTTTTTATTTAAACGAAACACCTGAACATCAAACATTAACCACTGCCACTTTACTTGTTTGAAAAGTTTGCTCCTCTGTTGACTGACAAATAAAACGCAGAAAGTTCTTAATCCTACTTTCTCAGTGTCTCCACATTTGTTTTATTTTTTTTTTTCAGTTACCTTAACCCTCTAGAAAACAGCTGATGCTGCAAGGGAAATTGATATGGATGGGAAACCAAGAATTAACAGGATTTAAAGTTGGTGAAGAGGGACAAATGAGCGCATGAATTAATGTGAGAGTGCGGCCGAGACAGTGAAAGGGACGCTTGACTTAATCCCATTCACAGCATTCTCCAGTGCGGCTGGGGAACTCTAAATATGGTAATGAGAAGCAAGAGGCGACCCCGGGGTGGGGGTTTATATGGTTGCTGTGGCGTGAGCGCTGTCTAGATAGTCCAGTAATCCCGTGCTGCTTTTGCAACTTAGGCCCTCATGTAAACAGGGGCAGACCCTGTGGCCGGTGTTTACCCACGGCATGGGCGGTAGAGACTGGCTGGGCGCTACTGGAATGCAGCGCCCTATTGTGTGGCCGCTTTTCTTTTGTGAAGTGAAAAATGAAGAGACTATCAATAGGCCGGCGGAGGGGAGGAGGAGCTCGTCATGGCAGCAGGTGCAAGGGACAGCCAATATTTGCACAGCGGTTTCTGTGACACATACTAACTGCAAAATAAAAGGGGGCAACTGTTTTTATTGGCGCTTCACAACACCCAGATAAATCCTGAAGCGGTTACACTCCCCCATCCCCGCCGATCCCACCAGCGGCAAATCATTTTATGTGCTACAATTGCCTAGACGCATCCTGACACATTACAGAGTGTCATTTCAGAGGTCAAGAGTGCACCTCGATCCGGTCTCTCTTTGTATCCTTTCACTAGCGCTGGGATAAGAGTATCTAAAATGGTCATGAGAAAAAAGACAGTGATCTCACACATTAATGCACTGGTTGATGAACATAACTGCATCAGCAAAACATATTAATTCCTCAATCAAGGGAAGGATCTTTGTGTTGTTGTTTTCTGTGGAAAAAAAAATAATAATAGGGAAAAAAAAAAAAAAAAAAAAAAAAA
>JAHKKF010537461.1:0-10317 GCA_019740295.1 Labeo calbasu
GTGTTCTCTTCCAAAATGATTTTTTAATGAGGCCTTTTCTTTCATTTTTCCACTTTACCCTAAAAAAAATCAAAATGAATTCTTTTTAAATTTAGAAATGCATACAGAAGTGGTGTATATAAGTCACTGTATGTATATTTTTGAATAAATAAATTAATAGATCCAGACAAAAATAGCATCATTTCACTGACTCCAGTAACATAAGCTGAAGACTCAACAACACCATACAGAGAAATCAATACTTGTCTGGAATTAATTTCACGCGAAACCCATTTCTAATGACTTCCGATACATGACCACGACTGAAGATCATTTGTGGCTGTTTTTGCCATACATTTCCTGATAGCTGTTCTCCAGTTACAATATAGCTGGAGGGAGCCATAGGATCTGACCTGACTCAGCACCTGAAATACAATGGCATATATATTTCATCAAAACAGTTAAGGTAAGGTGTTTTTTAGGAATGTTTCTTATAAACAACTTGTGTGCACATGAGGATTCAAGTAGGCAAGCACATATGGGACTTCTGAGCTTTTGCTCTCTTGACTTAACGTCATTATACCCTTCTTCCTTGTGTGCTTTCTATATTGTGGCTGCTCAAGGCTGCTCTTCCTTTCCCTTCTTCTGTTTTAATATCTTGGTTTTTCAGTCTAAGGTAACAATCTGAGCGAGTTCCACTGAGAATGAAGCGTGTAAAAATATAGCATTCTTACAATTAGCAGCAATAAATGGTCATAAATAAAATCAGATTTTATATGTTTCATTTGTGATAAGAAACAAAGTCTCATCTTTCAAATTCTGTCTATTTTTTTCTTCAGGAAATTCAAACAATAAATCTCATTTTATGGCTCTTTGATGTGGCTTGACAAATTGCTCTACGTTTAGGCACCGCAGCGCGAGAAAACACAATCATTGCTACATATTTACTAATAGTTAAATACAAAATTATAGCTGCAAGCAGCATTTATGGGACCTAGCACAACAGAGTTGAGCATGGCAATAAGGAGCTAAGCATGGCAGGGAGAATCAGAACAACTGCAGCAATGAGTAATTAAAGACATTTTAAGATGATTTTAGTCAAAACGGCTAAAAATTAATCACTAATCACTAGTAATATGATTTAATGGTTTATCATAGGTGGCGCTGTTACCAAATTAATGTGGGGTGTTTAGTCTGAGGTTACAACGACACACATTAAGTTTGGTGTCAATGTGTCAAAGCTTTGCAGAGATACAGCCTCACAGTTTGTTAATGTTAATTTTAATGTTCTGACCTGAGTAAGATATTTCACATAAGATATGTTTACATATAGTCCATAAGAAAAAATAATAGTTACATTTTATAAAAATGACCCCGTTGAGAAGTTTACATACACTTGATTATTAATGATGTGTTGTTACCTAAATGATCCAAAGCTGTGTGTTTTTTTTGTTTGTTTTGTTTAGTGATAGTTGTTCATGAGTCCCATGTTTGTCCTGAACAGTTAAACTGCCTGCTGTTCTTCAGAAAAATCCTTCAGCTCCCACAAATTCTTTGGTTTTTCAGCATTTTTGTGTATTTGAACCCTTTCCAACAATGACTGTATGATTTTGAGATCCATCTTTTCATACTGAGGACAACTGAGAGACTCATATGCAACTATTACAGAAGATTAAATGCTCACTGATGCTCTAGAAAGAAACACAATGCAGGGGGTTAAAAAATTTTTTTTTTAAGATTTGGGTAAACTTATCTTATTTTGTCCTCTGGGAAACATGTAAGTATCTTCTGTAGCTTCTTAGGGGCATTACTAAATGGAAAAAATATATGGTATTTACTCAAAATAAGAAAGAAATGTACACATATTCATTCTGTTCAAATGTTTTCACCTCCGGCTCTTAATGCATCATTTTTCCTTCTGAAGAATCAGTGAGCATTTAAACCTTCTGTAATAGTTGCATATGAGTCCCTCAGTTGTCCTCAGTGTCAAAAGATGGATCTCAAAATCATCTCAAAAAATGCTGAAAACCAAAGAATTTGTGGGACCTGAAGGATTTTTCTGAAAAACAGCAGGCAGTTTAAAGGGGTCATTGGATGCCCATTTTCCACAAGTTGATATGATTCTTTCCTCTTATTTTGGTAAAATAATTAATATTTTGTAAATTCTGCAAGGTGTATGTAAACTTTTGACCTCAACTGTATCTCCTGACCACTAGGTGGTGCTGTGCCAAAACTATGTAGGTAACCTCAGGTCATGGTTGTTATAACACACACCAAATTTGGTCTCAATACGCTAAAGCGTTGTGGAGATACATAGCCTGTAGAGCCTCATGTCCATTTTGGCGTTATTCGAGAACGGTTTGACTAGTCAACTTGAATTCGATAACCTTTTGCCAGCATGGTCTAAAGAGGATCTGAGCCAGTTTTGGTGAAAATCAGACAAGCAGTCTAGAACGAGTTTGAAAAAGTTCAAATTCAAAATTGCAAAAAAAGCTTGACCCATAGAATTAGAAATATTGGTATACATTCGAGCTAAACATGAGCCAATGAAACAGAAGAACAGGGATTTTCCTTCTAAACTTTACGGTTCGACAGTTATTAGCATAAACGTGAGTGCAAATTTGAGCTGTTGGAGGCGCTGGAGGATTTAAGTAAGACGTATTTGATTTAAGAAGCAACATATTTGATATGGTTAAAAGGATAGTTCCCAAAAATAAAAATTCTGTCATTAAATACCCTCATGTTGTTCCAAACCTGTAAGAAAAGAAATTGTTGAATAAAGTCGTTATTTTTGTTTTCTTTGTGCAAAAAAAGTATTCTCGTAGCTTCATAAAATTATGGTTGAACCACTGATATAGACTATTTTAATGAAATATTAAAGGTCTTATGAGTTTGAAACGACATGAGGGTGAGTAATTAATGACAGAATTTTCATTTTTGGGTGAACTATCCCTTTAATGTGGAGACTGTCCTCTATCTGTGTACCTTATTTCATAACATCTTACCGTACGGTTCTAAGAACTGCCATTAATTTAGGGTTAATTATATCTAAAACTAAATAGCAATTGAATTTAAAAGTTCTTTGTTAATTGTAACATTTGATTTTAATATGCAAGTAATAGGTCTCTCTATAGTTTACAGCATTACCCGAGGTCGATTTTTATCCTTAAGGAAATGAATTGTAATTCAATTTATTTAAAGACAGAGCAGCAATTTGTTGTACCATTACATTAGTATGTATCTAACCATCATGTAGACTTTTGACTACTTACAAATCAATGGGACAACTGAATGCTTTTGTTTGTTTGTTTTAATTCAGAAAGTCTAGGCTTAAACTTTCACCTCTATTTTAGAGTTAGGTTTTGAATTACAGCGAATGATGGTTGTAAACCATTTAAATACAACAGTTACATTTCTCAGAGTTTCCAGAGTTTCCTCCTGGTGTTATTCAGAATGTTAATTACAGACAGACTTGATCTGGGATAGCTGAAGCCCTGCTGGGGATCTAAGTGTGAGAAACACTATCTGGCAAAAGTAAGACTTTCCTCTGCTATCTCCTATCACAGGAAGTGGCTTGTGGCTCAGTGTCACACTATCACCTGGGCTCTTATTTTGTACAACATTACACTGTTTCAGTGACGCCAGAACATGCTGCAGTATCTGCTATACAAGCCTTACAATCAATACAAAGCACATCTCATGTACTGCTTACATGCAGAATTCATTGGAGATGTGGAAATGCAGGACAAAAGCAATTCCGAACTGTGCATTTAAGAAATCAGCTTCTGCTCCAGGCAGAAAATATCTTTAGAATTTATCGAACCATTTCAGTAAATTATTTAGCACAAAACAGCAAACTCAGCAGAGTTTGGTGTACGTATTGATTTATATATCTATGAAGTTTCGGAAAAACATCCACATAAAGATGAGTGTTAGATATTCTGCTTAAGCTGTCAAAATGACATCATCATAGGAACACCATTCCAGAGGAAAAGCAAATTTTCAGATTTTGACTAAAGATTACAAAGACAGATGATTTTCTGTGGATTAAATTGGAGTAATGTATGCTAACAATTTTGATTTCATGCAAGGCTTTAAAGTGAGTACAACGTTGAATATTTTCTGCACAGATTAACTAAAGCAAGAAATGGGACCTGAAATCAAATGATGAAATATTGAGGTTAATTCATTAACATAGCAGGTTTGTAGAGCACAGTCTAATACCACTGGGATGTGTGATGTGTTACAGTTTCTTTAGTGAATTTTGAGGCTTACAACATAACTGTTAGTAATTGGAGATTAGTTTTTGCACAGAAATCATGTCTGTTTTATTTTTGCAGGAAAAGATCAGTTGTATTAGCTATGTAAATGCCACAACTTTGAACTTTAGGCAAATAGTTCAGAGGTTTTTATGGTTCGGCTTGTGCAGACATACACCGGCTGTGCAGAAGTAGAATTGTGCTATCAAACCATCAACATCAGCACTGGCTTTCCCAAGCTCCCCACTGTGAGAGATAATTACTGCAGCACTTGATTTTGTTAAGCAAAAACAGTCGTTGTGCAACTAGTGGAAACAAAACCCAATCATATTTAAAAAGTGCATTATGACTTTGGATTATTTTGGATGAGAGGTCTTTATGATGAGGTTGAATAACAAATTTCTCTGACCAGAAAATATTTTTAAAAATCAAGAAAGATCAAGACTGTTATAAAATACATGTTGGATCATTTTTCTCATCAAACCTAAAAATTCAACTTAATTCACTTAAAAAATACAATTCACTCTCATTTTGTTCTAAATCTGCTAAATTTGCTGAACACAAAAGAAGATATTTTGAAGAATGTGGGTACTGTGGAAGTCAGTTGGGACCAAAATATCTTCTTTGGTGTTACACATAAGAAAGAAATTCTTACATGTTTGAAACAACTCAAGGATGGTGACAGAGGTTTCATTTTTGGTTGATTATTATTCCTTTAATTTTTGAAATGTACATAAAAATGTATTTTAAAATTCTAAATCTGACAAATATTCACTTAAGTAAAAAGTGACAGCATGTAACATTATTATGTTACTCACCTGGTAAAGTGATTAATTATCTGTACACTCTGCCCTGAGTGCTCCATTACCTGACCTCACACCAAAGGCAATGAAAACATAATGAATGAGAAGAGCTCTCCAATTGGCTGGTGTGAAATGATGTCACTCCTCAGGCACGCAGCTCTTTTTTACCTGGAAAACACTTACCACTAACAGGAACTGGGAATTTCCTACAGTAAATATCAATCTACTGATTACTGCAAGTTAAATGGCAGAACATCAGAGGCGCTCATGGTTTCACACACAGTTCAGTGTGTTTTTTCGTCTGACAATGGGGCACTTAAATAGCCAGGACTCAAATAGTCTCTGGTGTTTGAGACTTGGACACAGATCGTATGTCGTTCGTCCTCTCTGGGAGCATTGCTATAATTGTCACTCCCCGTCTAATGGAAACAAGTCGTGTAAAAAGATCTGGCCAGGGACACAGAGTCAGAGTTGAGCTGACTGTGTCTGTTTAGAACGGGAAAACAGACATTCACAAAACCAAACAAAAGTGAACCCCTGTGGCTATGATACAATTTTTTCATTCTGAAAATTTAGGAAAAGCCCATCTAAAATGTACGAACAGTAGGCCCATAACATATCTGTACTTAGGCCACACTGGATAGTTTATCCAAAAACTTTCAGACGTATACAATCAGAGTTAAAAATTTCCTTGCTTTTCCAAGCTTTATAATGGCAGTGAATTGTAGTCGAGATTTTAAAGGCCAAAAAGTGCATCTATTCATCCTAAAAAGGCCTGTATTAACCTGTGTGGAGTACTTTTTATGATGGATAGATGCACTTTTTTGGGCTTCAAAATTTTAACACCCAACCACTGCCATTATAAAGTTCGGAAGAGCCAGGACATTTTTAATTTAACTCCAATAGTATTTGTCTGACAGAGGAAAGTCATATACGCCTAGGATGGCTTGAGAGTGAATAAATCATGGGGTAATTTTTATTTTTGCGTGAACTATCCCTTAAAAAGTATATGAACAGAGCTGAGTAGATTTCTTACAAATTGTAGTCTGTTACTGATTACCGATTTCATGATGATGACTGTATTTAGTAATGTAATCTAGATTACTCATTTTAGGCATTGTATTTTTTTAGATTACTTTTATCAAATTTGATTTAGACTTACCATAATCATATCACATTGATATAAAAGAATAAACAGAAAGAAAATATATTGCATTTATATACAAATATTTTATTTTAAGAGGTTTGGCTGACATTTGAAAATCCCTTCATTAACGTTACATATCCGAAGTCTTCCAAGTTTGAAATATTACTGTCCAGACTTCCAGAATCAGTAGTTACTGAAGGTCACTGGATATTAATTAAGATGATATAGTGTTTCAGAGCTATCCCCAGTAACTTGCATAATTATTTGTTTCATACATGGTCTAACTGCTTGAGCGGTGTTTTTCCCCCTCAAATTCAAAAACATGGTTTGCAGATTTATTTACATGATATTTGTAAATATAGTCAAAGTTTTTTTGAAAGGAAAATTTTAAAGAGAAAAAAAATAAGAATTAAAGAGAGTCAATAAATGATGAATAATTTACTGCCCTTGTGTGAATAATATTTATTAATGTAATCCATTAAGGCCTGGTTTCACAAACAGGGCTTAGACTAAGCCGTAGTTCAGTTAGGACATTTAAGTAATTTTTATAAATGTGCGTAGAAATAAACATTACTGGTGTGCATCATAAGACAAAACAAAGGCACTGATTTATTTTAAAGAGGTAGTTCACCCAAAAATGAAAATGTGACGTTTATCTGCTTACCCCCAGGGCATCCAAGATGTAGGTGACTTTGTTTCTTCAGTAGAACACAAACGAAGATTTTTAACTCAAACCGTTGCAGTCTGTCAGTCATAGAATGGCTACAATGGCTACCAAATCTTTGGGAGTAAAAAAAAACATACACAAACAAAACCAAATTAAACCCTGCGACTCGTGACGACACACTGATGTCCTACACAAAACGATCGGTTTGTGCGAGAAACTGAACAATATTTATATAATTTTGTACCTCAGATTCACTGCTATGTACTGTCCTGAAAAACACAAGATTTAACAGGCAGATACAACTATATTCATAATTTATTCATAAAGTATTAATATTCCAAGTGTTCCATGGCAAAACAATTGATTTGCAAGGAAAAAGAGATGCGATCGCCGTCTCCGTCTGCCGTCCTGTGTACTGCACTGCAGTCTGTCTGTGTGCGAATTCAAAAAATGCCACCAAGCAAGCCTTGGTTGTGAAATGCTTTTGGCTCTTGGGTGTCTCGTGACCGATTACGTAATACTGTTGTGAAATGCCACTGGCTCTTATGTGTCTTGCGACTGATTGCGACATGCTAATGTTCGGGAGTATCTTTTTGAATGAGATGTGAGTGTGTGAACGGAGCAGGATCATTTTCAGCAATTAAACCCTTCTGCTATTCGCGTAAAGATATCGTACGGCTTCAGAAGACTCGGAATGCAACAGGACTTGTTTGTAATGCTATTATACTGCTTGTTTATGGTTGGTTTTTGCAATAAATACTTGTGACTCTACTTATATTTGCCTGTAGCGTGTTTTATACTGTTCAGAAGTGGGTAGGTGGGTACATTTATATAGAATAATTTCTGTTTTTACAAATGCATGCAAACCATTAAATTAAGACAATCAACTGAAAACAATGGAGGACCCTATGCGTCGAAAAATGACGCTAAAGGGGTACCCTGAGCGTCAAGAAGTAACGCCAAGGGGTCCTGACCAAGCGTCAGTATGTGACGAGTTGGGAGTGAGAATGTGTTGCCAGAGTTCAGGGAAAGCAAAACAAGACGAGCACCATATCAGTCCATTATATGGAGAAAAATCCTGAAATGTTTTCCTCAAAAAACATAACTTCTTAATTTCACAAAATTTTTAACTCAAACCGTTGCAGTCAGTCATATAATGGCAGTCAAAAGGATCCACAACTTTGAGAGTCAAAAAAAAAACATACACAGACAAAACCAAATTAAACCCTGCGGCTCATGATGATACACTGAGGTGTTAAGCGGTCTGTGCAGAAAACTGAAGAGCATTTATATCACTTTTACCTCAGATCCACTGCAATGTCCAACTGTCCTGAGCGCATTCACAACAGCTGTAACACGTCAACGTGCTCTAGCAAGAGCAAGTGACCATAACTTCAGTCGATCAGGCTCAAAAGTTGGGAGTCGGTGAAAAGTCAACACTCCCGGATGAGTTTGCGCAAGCAAACGTAATCTTTTAGTTTTAAATCGTTTGCAACAATCAGGATAAGCACAACTAATTATAATTTTGAGTAGCCGTTGTACCCACAATCTCACTGTGTAGACAATGAGTGACGTATACACGCGACAGATCGCTTCCACGTATTCGTCTACTATGCTCAGGATAGTTGGACACTGAGGTGGATCAGAGGTAAAAAAATTATATAAATACTGTTAAGTTTCTTGTAAAGACCAGTTTCGTGTCTTAACACCTCAATGTATCGTCACGAGCCTCAGGGCTTAATTTGGTTTTGTCTGTGTATGTTTTTTTGACTCTTGAAGCTGTGGATCCCATTGACTGCCATTATATGACTGTCTGCAACGGTTTGAGTTAAAAATCTTTGTTTGTGTTCTACTGAAGAAACAAAGTCACCTACATCTTGAATGCCCTGGGGGCAAGCAGATAAACATCAGTTTTCATTTTTGAGTGAACTATCTCTTTAAGATCAGTCAGTGCAAGTTTCTTTCAGTTGAAACAGCTCAGACTTACATTTTAGTCTTAAGCCTTGTCTGTGAAACCGGAGGTAAAATGTGTAATCTGATTATGAGCAATACTCTGATTGCAAGTTTAATTTTTGTAATCCACGTAATCCAGAATACATGTAAAAATTACTACCCAGCACTGTCAATGAACATCACTGCATTAGATAGAATCTAAACAAGTGGCATTCATTTCATATGATAAAACATTAGGGCAACATGTTCACTTGAAGCTCTGAAAGAGTCACACTCAGCCTTGATTACAGCATGATTGTATTGCCAAAGCTATCAATTGCTTTGTGATCATTATCTGGTTGATGGACCAGAACCTGAACTTCATTATGTCTACAGAGTGAGCTGATACTTCTCCTAGAGAACAAAAGACATATACATTAGTGTAGTTGTAATTTACTTGTGAGACATTCCCGTGCCAGCATGTGTGAAGTATGAGAGGACACCAAACCATTACAAATCCGCATTTAGAGAGAGACTGGATGAGATAATTGACATTTAAATGTGATATGGGTCTACACTGGCAAATGTCACTAGTGGTAGTTGCTTTCAGTGTTGGGCATGTTACTTTAAAAAAGTAATTAGTTATAGTTACTAGTTACTTCTCACCAACAGTAACTGAGTTACTGCGTTACATCATTATAAAAGTAACTAATTACCAGGGAAAGTAACTATTATATGCTCCCAATATTAAATATGTTGAATGAAACAGCCAATGAGATTGAGCTTTGCACATTAGTTCCGCCTACTACCGGAGAAACTGGCTGTTCTGAGGAACATGTTCCTCCAAAGGAACATTATTTTGACAGAAAAATACAGCGAAGACTATTGTTTACATGTGACATGTCAGTTCTGCATGGTATATAAGACTGTCTCACTCTGTATCTTTCTTTGCGTGTGTGTGAGACAAAGCGACGGTGCCTTCACACTAGGGTTTATGGTTTGTCAAATACAGGTATGTTGCACATTTATTCAGATAAAAATGGTAATATTATTATAATAAATTATAGTAACGCCGCATTTTATCTTCAGTAACGGGGGAAACAGTAAGTCGTTTGATTACTCATTACTGAAAAAATAATGCTGTTAGTAACGCTGTTTATTTATAACACCGTTATTTCCACCACTGGTTGCTTTACAACCTGCTTGATACTTTGAAACTGATCAGAAAATGTTTCCTGGAAAGAGTAGAAGAGTACTTTGGCAGTAGACCTAAACTGTGATTATTCCTTCCAATAAATATAGAAGTAGAATAAAAATAAATCAAAAGTATTCTGTAGGATTTTGATTTATATTCCAAGTCCTCTGAAGCCATATGATGATAGCTTTCAGATCTTGTACACTGAAATCTGGCAAGTTTATGATACTGTTGCGAATCTAGCTCAAAGGGAAATGTATATAAATAATTACAATTAATTATGATTAATTACAATTATTTATATCAGCTGCCAGTAGTAACTGTAGCAGAATTAA
>JAHKKF010537462.1:9311-66311 GCA_019740295.1 Labeo calbasu
TTATATGTGTATCATTTTATATAAAATGTATCATTTTTTGAAAAAGAGGCACAATAAGAAATGCGTTACAAATTAATACAACATTAACTCATTTTTCAGATACAGTAAGTTTAATTAACATGTAGGCTATACATTTATTTAACACCTTTTGGTTAACATTAATGACAGATAGGTATTTAATTAGGAATGCTGTCCCTTTAAGACAGAAGACATGCATGTAATATTGACATTCAGTTTTTACCCACCTGTTTATGTTCACTTAAGCTATAACTTACATAATTTACGTGAGATACTCACATTTGGACTACTGTGTGTGCATTTGAGCACTGAGAACTGATCGCACGCTGTCTGAGAACAGAAGAAGTGGAGCCTGCGCAAAAGAGACCATTTCTGGTGTTTGTCTATCAGCGCGATTCCACCTATTCCACTTTCATCAAACGGGACATCTGGTGATTCTATCCCTTAAAAAGTTCGATAACGAATATTTTCCGTTGTCATCTTCATTGACGAAATTAACACTGGTAACAGCTCAGCCGCTGTGCATCTCTAAAAGCAAACACAGCGGTGTTTCATTTATGAATGAATGCGTTTTTGAACGATTCTAGTCAGTCAGTGGTTCGTGATTCCCATTCATAGAGTCGCTTGCTTCATTCCTGAATGAATCAGCTGTTCAAATGAATCGAATAAATGATTCAGTGATTTAAAATAGTGACTTGTCGCCACCTGCTGGAAGATTTAGTTTTATTATTAATGTATAATTTCATTTATTTAAATCATTTAATATTTTTATATACATTTTTATATTTAAAATGTTAATGAATTTATGAATTTATGAATTTAATTGCACTCATCACCTCTGAGCCTTATTAAACGTCTGAAAATGTACCTACAAGCCACTTTTGTGTTCTTCTGTGCCACCCTTTAATTTTTTATTAATACTAATTTCATATGATTGGTAACTTATTTGTCTTATTTTACTACTTATTATATTGTTTTAATTAGAAATGTTAAACATTTTTAAACAAGTTTTTCAATTTGACAGATGATGACATAGTTTTAATAAAATTAGAAAAAAATGCCATTACAATGGTAAAAAGAAAATGTCCCTATAAATCACTTTGAGTCAAATATCACCTCATATTAGGAAGGCTAATTTTTGAGCACAATTTTTGATTGTTGATCAGAAGGTGCTCCTACATTGTTTTTCAATTAGAAGGACAAGCGCTCCTTAAAATGGTTGTGTGACAGGTATTGCTGTGGAATGGAGTTTGACTGAGGAAAAAAATTCAGTCAAAAGATTTTTTTGCTTTAACCCCTGAGGTCATCTATGTGTGTGTGTGTGTGTGTGTGTGTGTGTTTTTTTTTTTTTGGACATACTGCTGTTTTAGTGTGTTGTTTTTTTTTTTGTGTACTATATAGTGGAAAAATATTTGATTTCAGATGTAGCAACAGTTTACTTCTTTCCTGATTATGGACTTATTATGGTATAGATAAAACTACCACAGATGTATGTTATGGCTTAAAGTATAAAGTATTGGTTTTATGCATATTCTAGGTAGGGCTGCACGATTATGACAAACATCATAATTGTTGATTATTCCCTTGAAATTGTAATTGCGATTATTATCTACGATTATCACAATTTACATGGAATGATGTTTTAAATAGCTTTATACCATTGTTTGAAGCAACTGCATGCCACATTTTTATATATAGTTCCTTTTTTAAATATAAAAAAGTAAAAATTTAAAAATGAAAACGATAAGAAAAAAAACCCTGTAGGAAAGATTACTTTTAGGAAAAATACACACACTCTCTCACACACACCCACACATATTAAAAAAGCAGAAAAATGTAAGTGTATTTTTTTTTTTTTTTTTTTTTAATTATGCCTTTGAACGATTACATAATTGTGGCAACTGTAATTGTAATCACGATTAGAAATTCAATTAATTGTGCAGCCCTAATTCTAGGGTTTATGTCGTCATCAACATAGCATTGTACACATGTAGCCTGATTTTGTTTTTTTGTTTTTTTGTTTTCTTACATGTGCAAACTGAGTGTACAGAGTATATATGCGTCTTGAGTTTTTTTTTTTTCACAAAGTGGCAACCAGTGTTGCCAAGTCCGTGGTTTTCCTGCAGAATCGGGTAACTTTAACCCTGTTACTGTGGGTTGTTTTTCATGTCTGCGGATTGTAGCAACCCCAACAACATGATATTTAGCAGCTGTAATGCAAATTTTACCCAGGGGTGCCCCACCAAAAAAAACTTGTATTTTAACCCCCTGGAGTGTGATTTTTACCAGAGGACCCCCTCTGAAATGCAACTGGGCTGGCTTTGACCTACTTTTGAGTAGCAATTGGGCAGGTTTTGTTGTGAAAATCTGGCAACCCTGGTGGCAACACTGGCAACACAGTTTTAAGTCTAAAAAGAAATTGTGAAGACAGAACAACAACTAGAGAATACTAGAAAGCACTAGAGACAGCAGCAACAACAACAGACATCTGTGTTGATGAGTCCTAGTGTGAGGGCTTTAAGAGACACTAGGGCCTTTCATTAAGAGACACGAAGGAACCTCTTAATAGTTCCTAGAACTATTGGCGGAAGTACCCACTTTTTGGCGTGTTCGCACCGCAGGAATTAGAACAAATTTTAGTTCTAGGAACTCTGTTTGGGGTAATTAAATTGGCTGCTATTTTAAAGTAGCGTCTAAAACAGTTTGATAGGAACTGGCAGTGACGTACATGAATGTGATTTTCCCAAACACATACGAAACACCGGCTACCCAGCATTTTTAAAATGCCATGTAAACATGTTTACTCCAGGAACGTGGAAAACAGCGATAACTGACCTGTTGTCTGCAGCGTTGTTCTTTTCTCAGCCTTGATATGTAATGCTGTGAGTTCTCATAGGAAATTTTGTCTCTTATGCTGGGTACACACTAAAAGATTTTTAAAATCTTTAGAGATCTTCAAAACGTGAGAGACCACAAACATGAGGTCAAAAAATCCTAGTTTTAACCGTTTTGCTCCTATAGTGTGTGGTGTGTCTCGGGTATATTCCCTATATTTTTGATTTATGATTCGCGATCGGGGCGCCTCCGACGTTCTACCAAACAGATTCAGTCACTCTTAAAACACCTCTCATCACAAGAAAATCTGATTAAATAATCTTCAGAACCACCAAGATAATCGGGACATTACCTAGGATTGTCGGAAAGGGAGAAATTGGCCTAAAAGCAGCCCAGTTATCTTGTGGTGTGTACCCAGCATTAGTCGATCTTTTTGCTCTTGCAGTCAAGTAAATTGTACGTCTATACATTCCATCTCCCATATCAGAAAACCCACGACACATAACAAAAACCGCTCCGACCACAGTGTCCTCCATTCACTGGTTGTTGACATTTGTAAATGTAGCGCATAAAGACGTCGCTGTCAGCTGCTTCAGAGTTCCTGCTGCTGGAAAATGGCCCGAGGGGAAATTGGTTGTTTAGGAACCACCCTGCTGGCTAGTACCTAGAACTATGCGGTGTGAAAGCCCCTACTCATTTATAGTTTAAAAAAGGAATATTTATCACTTACACCTTTAAGAGATAAATAGTGCAGACAGTGAACAACTTTCTAGCATGCACAAAACTGTGATATTTAATAAGTATACTTTGAGGTTTCGCTTCGGTTGTCCTCTAAACATTTTGGTTGTGCCATAGACTGTAAAAAAAGATGGGAGACGCACCTTCACTTTCTTCCATTGTAGAAAAGTGAAGCCACCAATGTCCCAAGGGCGTAGATATTTTGTGCTAATTTGGGACCAGAGTCTGCGCAGTAGTGAATTTGGGGACCCGAATCTGCGCAGTAGTGGAGCCACATCCCACCCACACTCTAGCAGATCCCGAAAAAGTCAGTTTGTGCCTCAGTTCATTCAGAACAGTCTCAGCTATCAATCATGACGTCACACTCCAGTTTTTAAAGCATAGCGTAACTAACTAAAACCAAACTTATTTAAAAAACAAACACTTGAACTTACATAAGCGTAATTAAAAACTACATAAAATGACAAAAAACACCTTTGGGAAAAAAATGATTTGGATTGATGTGTAATTATTTAGTTTGTCCCACGAGTCATTAGATTAGATGGAGAGGGTGGGGTTTATGACCTATACGGGGACCAGCCATCTGGGGATGATCGAAGCGTTCTGGCTTCACTTTTCAAGGCTTGTGCGGTTATTTTTTTTTATTATTTATTTATTTATTTATTTTTTTTTTGCACATACACTAAACATTTGTGTCAAAACTGAAGCATACTTCGGCCTTGAAGTTTTACACAGTCCTTTAAGAAAAACAGTTTACAAAAAAATTGTTTAAGTGGTATCAGTGGTATAACATGGTTATGTATACGTTGTGCCAAGTGCTCTCAGGTCCATTTCTTGCAGTAAAAATCTGTTTACAAAGCTTCCATCAAATTGCAAACATATAATTCTGTATGTATATGTTCTGTATGGAGACATTTCCGTAGTTGAAAATAAACTAATTCTAATGTTAAGGTAACGTTTTTAGAGGATCCTGTTGTTGTGCATCTTCTGTCCATCCATATAAATGAGAGGGTGGAGCTAAATGGGCAATGAGAAAGGAGTAGGCGTTGATCTGTCTGTGCAAACAGTCTGATGTATTCATCCCTGTTATGTAATAATAACCTGGAAGTAAAAAACAAGTTATTTTGGCAGCTTGGATTCAGTGTACTTGTGTGTATGTGTTTTATGCTGTCACTTTTAAGAAAAGAAAAAAGAATTGAAATGGTATCAGTAGTGTAGGGGAGATTTATAGTGAGTTTTTTTTTGTACTACAGTTGCGTTCACAGTGACAAAGTTAATGTCACAGTAAAGGATGGTTGTATAGGAAACGCTGATAAGACTTTTCTTTTGGATTTCCAAGCAAACCAATTGACCATCCATCAAGCTATCGGTCAGAGTGGCTTAATCGGCCTAAATCACTGCTTTTTGTTTTAATGACCACATTTTTCAGTGTCACGCTGTTATCTGCTGCCTCTCTTCACCTGCTCCTTTTTATTTAACTACTTTGTTTAACCACCGTTTCATCTGTGTAGATAGATGCGTATCTATAGTGTCTGTAGGTTTTTATTTCTCAACATTTTAGGTTAAAACTTGTGAATGTATAAGGGAAACTGTGCATCCTAGATTGTATACATAGCATGACTCCTAACTCGTTTTTACAAATGAAACCGTAGAAGTTCAGATTCCATTTAATCTCTATTCATGTGAGATAATAGAAGCTGAATGTATAATTATTGCAATTAGAATGTGTATTTAAACAGCACTTTTTTTTCATTCCAGTTACTCTTCCAGAAGTCTAAAGGGACTGTGCAGCTGGCAGTGGAGCTGTTGGACACAGAGGAGGAGAACTCGGATGGACCTGTGGATACTGAGGTACATGCCTGAGACTCGGCTAAATATTTTTTTAACGTTACCCTATTAAGCTGCAGTAATACTACACTTTGAGCGCATGAAATATCTACGAACACACCAACGGACGTCACGCTCTGCAGCATCTTTCTTAAAGTCCACTTGTAGTGAAAATCAAGTTGTTGTTTTTTTTGTCTATGTGGTTTTTAATATGCTTTTAGGCAAATCATGTGCCAATCCTTTAATCAGCTCCATTGCTGAGAATTTTCTCCTTAAAACTGTAGTTTCCCAAAGGCTGTCCCAGAAACACAGTTCGTTAGATAGATAGATAATGATAGATTTCTATCATTAGTATGCAAAATATATCAATAGGATTACCAGCACTAAATCAAAAATAAGACCAAAACCGTTAGTCGCTAACTAATAATAACCCACGGCAAGATCCACTTCTCCCGCATTGGCGTCCGCAATTCACAAGCATGTGCTTGCAGGCACGAATTGGAGTCACAAACTGTGCTGCATTTGAGTCTTCAAGGCATTTTGAAGACACATTATCAAGTTAGTAACTTTAACGAATGATACATTATCCACTGTAGTTGTCAACTAGTAAAAATATAGTTTTATCAGTTGTTATCCATGGTTGCCATTGTCGCGTTTACTACAGTTCAGTTAGTGGATTGGGAGGCTCTGGCTGGTGTGACTGAGTGGAGGCGGGGCTCATTTGCATATTCATACATCAGTATATAGTAAATCAAGGGTGGTAGAGTTACATTCAAGCTGTTTTAAGGCTTGAGAAAATTATTTTCAGAAGAAAAAAAAATTTAAATGTCATTTTGATGATCGAAGATGTTTTAAGGAATAAAATTTTTGACTACGGGGGACTTAGTGTATAATGCATCCAAAATGTAAAAATGTCATCATCACCACTTTACTGCAACAATGAAATTCTGCAGATTTAAAGTTTGCATGCTTTTAATTTAGCTAAGAGCTCACACTGATCTTTTTTTGATCACACATCTTCATGTAATATAAATTCACAGGGCAGAGTTCACCAAACTTGAACTTTGGAACGCAGCTAAATGTGAAACATCCAATGTGAAATTTGAAAACCTCCAATGTGAAGGTTGTAAACAGCAGGCGGTTATTTGTGGTTTTAAACTATTCTTAATGGTCAGAAACTAACAACACGTTTTTGAATAGTAACAAAATAAATTTAAAAATAGTAATACGTTTTACATGTTCTAATGAGTAATATTGTTTCAAATCAAGAAACAGGTTTGTGTTGCCTTATAACTTTTTTTTTTTTTTTGTCTCTTAAAAACACACATTTGATAGTAGCTTGAAAACACTCCTGGTACCATAAGAAAATTCAATAGTTACATCACTGTATGATGAATACATTTCTTACCCCCTATATACACTGCATCTGTGGCGCGAAGGGGGCCGTTGCCCCAACACGACTTACTATGCCCCCCCTTTCCATCCTCTCCCCTCCTTGCTGAACGGGATCGAGTTTGGAAAGTGAAAGTAAAACCAGAAAAACAGCATGCATAAGAAATTAGATTGCATGCTTCCCGCCCGCTCATCGTGATTTGTGCCTTTGTGTTTATACCAGCCAACCCACGCCAAGTTAGGCGCCTAATCTGTTTTTGACGGATAATAATAATAATAGTCTTGCTATCGTCAAAGGCTTCCTTCAATACATTTAATACTATAATATTTAATAAAAAAATATGTAAAAAATTGACACGAATACCCACACATGACACAGTACCGTGGTGCAGTTAGTGCTACTACAGTAAATCCCTGATAAATGATGGTGATTTGTATCCACGCTGGTGTCAAATGGCTAGCGCTCGTTTGTTCCGCCTTTGCGGCATGAACATTATATCAAACATTTATTGAACCCTTGTTACTCTTGTTATCGTTTGAGAAAATGTATATCACACTATAATTATCGTTATCGATTTATCACACAGCCCTACATACATATGAATGGAAATTAATGGAATGAAAAGTGTAGTGTGATGGCCGTTTGACCCAAACTCCACCACTGACGAAGTATTGTGGCAACATCTTTTGACTATTAGCAAAGTTTGGTTTACTTTGCAGCTTATTCAGCCCAAGAGCTTGCTCACAGTGGCGTAGCGTTTCATCACAGTAAAAAATGTTTATGTATGCATAAACCAACAATTACAAAAATAGCGCAGTGAAATGCAAGAATAACATCTGGTTATGAAAAGGCTGAGAATATTGGTGGTGAGACAGTAGTGATCGTCAAATCTTCAGTTGATTTTAACAGAATTAGCTGTTTCATAATAAGTTTTTTAAGCTCACAATCTGAAACCTGCTTTAAAATGGTAATGTCACGGCTAATACTACTTTTTTGTGGTGGAAGGCATGGACCACATTGTGTATGACATCAAAACCCATCTGCAATGCACAGTCCTGTTATGCTAACTTCATTATAGCTGTAGCTGCAAGTTTGGTTTTTGGCTTTCTGTGCTGTGCAATAGGCCTTCAGCTGACACATTTCTTGAAATCTGAGATCCATCCTTCAGAGGAACAGATTTTGTCATTCTGCTGCATCGCCATATCCAACAGCATCTGCTACATCTGTGCCACCTGCTGCTACAAGAGGTGTTGACGGGAAATGAAGAAAAGGTTGTCGTGTCCTTCTTCTTGCACTTCAAACGAGAGGTGTCATAATGTTCATGAACTAGATTTTAAGGCCACCACATGTTTCTGACCTATAAAAACAGCTGGGAACACGCTTAATGTCTAAATGGCCCAAATATCAGAAAGAAACAAAGTGCCATGGCAAGACTTTGCTGTTATTTGTGAGCCAGTTGTGCTTAACAGACTATTGTAGGAGGTCTCTTCTAGCATGCCTTACAGAGCATTGCTGTTGATGAATGAATAGTCGAGAGCTGCACTTCAACCAGCATCTGAAAAAATAAAACCCACAAAGGTGAATGAAAACATTTGTCCTGGCAGACTCTGTTTGTGCTTGAGATTTTGGAGGGAACATCTCTTTGAGCACAGACCATTTTGAGTTATTACTCTTGTTACAGCCCTTGTGGATGAAAAATTGTTGGACACTGACTACAAGCTTTTTGTTGTCAACTCTTACAGCAGTCCCTCACTCTTCAGGGACTTCCTTAATAAATTGATTCGGGCTTGTGGCACTGGTTGGGATGCTGGATAAGTTTGTCCCGAACAGCCGAACATATTGCCAAAGAACACTCCCTGTGGCAATATCCACTGGGTCAGGAACAAGGTGCTGTTTGATGAATGTAGTGATATGTGGGTAATACTGATCCTTCTATGAAGCTTATAGAGATGGTAGGGGACGGTGACAGACAGTGAACTTTTATGGATTGGATGCTGTGAAGCTCTACACAAAATCAAACAGTGGTGTTGCACTCATTGCCATTATGGATGCCTTCAGCAGATTGCAAATTTGAAGATGACCCACATAAGGCACACTGGTTGTGGGTCTTGTAAAAAGAGGTTGTCAAAGTACATCCGTTTCTGCTTCAGCTCCCACAGTTCCTTCAGGACTTTGCTATATTTTGAAGCCCATCAGTCAGTAGCACCACTGGAAGGCAGAGGTGCAGCCTGAGCCTCCAGAAAAAAATCAATTATGTGTGTGTGTGTGATCTTGCTGTGTGGTCTCAGACAAACTAGCACTGTATAATATTTGATTTATCTGTACATTATGTAATAATCTGTAATAATTTAAATTGGTGACTTTTGATAAAGGGTTAGTTAACCCTGAAATGAAAAATCTGTCATTACTCATCCTTATGGCATTCTAATCCCGTAGGACCTTCTTTCATCTTCGGAACACAAATTAAGATAATTTTTTTAGGGATGCACAGTATTGAATTTTTGCTGATATGCTGACATTTTTTTATTTTTTTCAACTTATTTCGTCTAATAGCTGATGCTGATACCGATATATTTCCTTTTGTTTGGAAACAACACCAAGTCTTTCCTGTGCAGAAATTCTACGCAAATTATTTTTCATTTTGGTTTTGTTTTTAACAAGAAAGTATTTGTTAGAATTACATAAAAATGTTCAAAACAAAAAACAAACAAAACAAAAAAAGTTATTTTATAATGACAGTACACTGAAGCTTTGAAAACAACTATAAATAAACAATATATTAATCACTTTTTTTTTTTCTTTTTTTTTTTTTCTTCAGAAAAATGCAGTGGTAACCTTAACATTTTATTTTAAGAGTTAACACTTATAGACGGTTTAAAGCAAATATGCAAATATTTTAAACTTTTAGAGCTCATAATTTGTTTTAAAAAATGTAACAATACACATTGAATAAGTCGGTATATATAAAATAATTTAATTTACAGTGTCATGTTTGTGTTTTTTTTTGTTGTTTTTTTTCTCATTATGATATCAATTACTGCTTTATTTAATCAGAAACAGTCTAAATGTTATTTATCTAAATGTTATTTGTGTATTTTTAGGGCTTAGGTATTATTATTATTATTATTATTATTATTATTATTATTATTATTATTATTTTAACGATTTTTAACTAATCAACTTGAAAATCTAACTACAACATGATTCAAGTAACTTGTTCTTTATTAACCCTCTAGTTAAAGAAAATTCTTTTCGAAGTGTACCACACATGAAGTTAAACAAATCACTTGTTAAATACCTTTGCAGAAAAGATGCATGAACTACAACTACATCTTGTACAAATGTGTCTTCTACATATTATATGTTAAGGTGCTCCTATTATGCCATTTTAAAAGTTGCTAATATTGTTTTATGGGTAGAAAAGAGGTTTACATGTATGAAAGGTCAAAAACACTTTAGTTTTCTCCAAAAATAGATTTAATTTTACCTTATTTCTAAATGATTCGTAAACGACTCGTGCGAAGCAGTTCAAAGAATCAGTCTCTCTAAACCCCTCCTTTCCGTGAACCCTCACTGCTGTGATTGGTCAGATTGTGCAGTCCTTTATGATTGGTCTACCGCGTACAGCGCGTGTCGGAAAACGATACGAGACGTGCAGGGTTGTTGCACAACATAACATGCACAACTACGTATTTTGAACGATCGCTAGAA
Organism: Labeo calbasu; assembly: GCA_019740295.1. Taxonomy (NCBI): domain Eukaryota; kingdom Metazoa; phylum Chordata; class Actinopteri; order Cypriniformes; family Cyprinidae; genus Labeo; species Labeo calbasu. Next base: position 19,834 of record JAHKKF010537462.1, read on the forward strand.
AATACAATCTTTGTAGATTCATCTTTTGAAATTGAATATAAAACATATATACAGCGTCTTCTCGACATGACGTAAACCACATGGAAATGTTACTGTGTTTGTGGGCGGGCACGTTGTTTGCGACGTAGAACGTGGGCAGACATTATGCAGATGTGTTACTGTGTGACCTATAGCCATAACAGACTAAGATTCGAATTCCTGACAACTGGTTCAGGCGATTGTGAGCCGACTCTTTTTTTTTTTTTTTTTTTTTTTTGATAGACAATAACATTATTGTGCACTGTCGGCTTCATAACTTTGCAGATAGTTTATGTTCACATACAGCTACATGACACACTGCATGAAAGGTCATATTTGAAAAGGCATAATTAAGAAAGGCACTTTAAGAAATAATACAGGGAAAATGCTTTAAAAAAAAAAATCACAAAAGTCAAGGTAATTCAAATTCAAAATGACTGAAGGTATAACACCAGTGGACTATTATTAACATTAAATGTTCTGTAGAAACAATGAACAGCAGCTTTCAGCCTGTCACCATGATGCAGATATAAAATATCAGACATACAGTAGTAGTTCCTCACAGGTTCTTTATTTGATTGCTCTGCTTTTCCATTGTTTTTTCTATGTAAACATGGACACGTTTGACTGTTGCGCTTGCATCTCTTGCAACGTTTCCTGCATTAAACGCCGTTATAAAAACGCGGCACTCAAGTTAAAAGAAGTTCACTTCGCTCCAATCTTATTGCATGTTTTTCCTATTCCACTGCCCGTCTCATTCAGGCAAAACTTTGCTTCAAGAATGAGCCACAGTGCTGATGTGATCTAATCGCTAGCACACCCTGAGCACATGAGTTATTTCTCTTATCGGCGTAATTTTTCATATCGCGTCGATTCCGATATTAGTTTGGTAATATCGTGCATCTCTAATATTTTTGATGAAATCTGGGAGCTTTCTGACCCTGCATAGACAGCAGTGCAACTACCACATTTAAGGCCCAGAAAGGTAGTAAGGACATTGTTAAAATAGTTAATGTGACAGTCATTCAACCTTAATTTTATGAAGCTGCGAGAATACTTTTTGCATGCAAAGAAAACAAAAATAGCGACTTTAGTCAACAATTTCTTCTCTTCATTGTCAGTCTTTACTGCACGTTCTGTAATTTAATTCCGGTTATGTCTGTTTTGGTCTTGTGCTCCAAAGAGAGACCATTTTTCAAAAGGTGAAATACATGAACAGAGCCTTTGCATAATATATGAGATTCGTATATAGAAATGAGACTTGTAAAACAACACGTAAAACTGCCATGCAGATCATATCCCGAAGGTGATATTCATGCATTTGACTGTTATTCATTAGCTCCAGACAGAGATGCTATTAACACTGACTCTTTATTCCGTAAAAGTAACCTTGAATGTCTGTCTGTGTGTGTTTCAGCGCTGGCCCGACTACGTGGAGCGATATCTGAACACCAGCTCGGCCTCTCCAGAGCTGCGAGAGCACCTCTCCCAGAAGCCTGTGTTTCTACCCAGGTGAGGCTCAGCCAAGTACACCCATCTTTAGAGCCATGAGTCCTTTAAACTTGCCTCCTTCCCATGAAGCATCAGCTCAAGACAGGAACATCCCAGGAATACTTTCGGTAGTCTTTGAAAATGGGGAGTCACACTGTACAAGTGCTGCCTGTTTGTAATCACCTGTTTTGTTTTGTTTTCTACCCAAACACACAAGCCTGGTTGCATTTGCACTTTATTGAGAATTTATTTAATGAAAACTCATTGTCAAGCTGTTTGTCTCTGCTCAGATGTGGCCACAGTACAGTACATATTGGTTCTTTTACGCTTATTTATGAATTGTAAGTACGGTGTGTTTGTGGGGAATATGTGCAGAGGTGTTATCTAAAATTATGTGCACCATTTTGTTTTATTTTAGGGCAAAAATCGTGGTTGAGCCTTTAAAACACATTTAATGAGGTGGAAATTTCATTTCATTTTAATGTTTTTCATCTGAGAATATGGAAGATGTTTTTATATGCCTGCTCTTAACAGGGTCCGGTTGAGTCACAATGTTTTTTTGGAAGGGCAACTTTCTAAAGAGGCTGAAGACTGTGCATTTAGATAAGATGAGCCTGTTCTGCAAAAAAAAAAAAAAAAAGAAAAAAAAAAAGCTGAGTGCTTTGTTCAGATCTGTACTTTTCCTTTGAATAGATTTTCATAATCTTTTTAAAGTAGCCCATTTTTGGGTTTCAGAAAACTTCTTTGCTTTCTCACAAAGTGTGCTGTGGTCTGTTTGTGTAATTCTATCCACAGATATATTTCTGTATGTGACTTGATTTCATGATTGTGTATAAATGTTTTTATAGACTGTAAGATTTGAGTGAGTAGATCTTGTATGCTGAGATCTCAGAGATGATCCTGTCCCCCCGTTGCTGATTCTCTTTTGAGTTCGATTGGGGTTGTCAGTTAACAAAGTGGTGCTATGACTCGAACTTAAACTCACCACGCTCTGACACAAAGACGGCTGTATTTCAGAGAGGGGCTTGTCAATAAAACTCTGGTCTGAATTTTATCCTCAAATGTGCGTGTATTTCTTTCCAACAGACGTTTGAGCTCTAGCATGGGAGGATGATTGATTTGCTTGTTCTTTTCGTTTTCTTAATGCATGTTTTATGTGCAGTGCTGGAGAGATGCTCTTGATATCTCCATGTTCATCCACAAACTGACAATCAAATGATTTATTTTTGGATTGATTCATCTCTGTTTATGTGCAGTGTGAGGTTGAGTAGCTGACATTTGCACCACTGTTTCTGCTAGGAAAATAATGCAACAAACACTTGTAGTGCATGGTCATGCAATGCGTAATGCACAATGTCAACCCATATCCTGGCCATTTAACCTTATTCCCTATTTGGTTTCTTTTTTTGTGACGATTGGCTAGTTTAAGTGAAGTCCTGAATTCAAAATAAGAGTCATGGCTTCTATGCCCATTCACATCTGTAACCTTTGGTAAGTACATTTCTAATTTTAGTCTTTAATTGAAGCAGGAAATTATTTTTTTTTTCCACCCAGTACCTTCAAATCAATATGGTTTTGCCATGGATATGAGTTTTCAGTGGAGATTATCATTTCTGTTGATAATTTATCATATCTGTTGAGACCCAGGTGCACTGTAGACAGTTGCATTGGTGCGAAATTTTTCTTTTTTTTGATTAGGATGTTCCTCTCCTTAGGCTGTCAGAACCTGAGCCTTAATATGATTGATGGCATTTGTACTAAATTTAAGAAATATTTACGTTTCTTGAAAACTAAACAATGCGCAATGTTCTTTTTAAGGAACCTAAGGCGAATCCGGAAGTGCCAGAGAGGTCAGGAGATGCAGATGAGAGAGGCCAAAGAAACAGCCAAGAAATCCTCAGAGGGCGGCGAGGACTCGAAAATGGAGTGCATGTTTAAACTCAACTCTTACAAGATGGTGTACGTCTTCAAGTCGGAGGACTACATGTACAGACGCACCGCACAGCTGAGAGCGCATCAGGTATATAGATGAAAGTTCAATGGTTCTCAAACGTTTTGACTCGAGGGCCACCGTTGTCTGACACAATGTTTGAAACGCCCCCCCATACTAAGAAATTTCTTCTGATATTTCTTCTGTAATTATTATACTTTAAATTAGTTTTAATGATCAGAAACTGGGAGTGTTGAGATATTAAAAGGATAGTCCACCCAAAAATGAAAACGCTTTTAGCATTTATTCATATTTAAGTCATTCCAAACCTGTATGACCTGTATGTTTCACAGAAGGAAGTAAGATATTTTAAAGAATATTGATGATAAAAACATTTGGTTACCATTAGTCTAGCACAGCATGGAAATGTCCCCACAAATAACATACCAGTGTTTAAAGGGTTAGTTCACCCAAAAATGAAAATTAGCCCATGTTTTACTCACCCTCAAGGCATCCTAGGTGTGACTTTCATCTTTCAGTCAAATCCAATCAGAGTTATATTAAAAATTGTCCTGGCTCTTCCGTGCTTTATAATGGCAGTGGCTGAATATTTCTGTTCAACAGTCCAAAACAAGTCCAATAAAGTGCATCCATCCATAATAAACAACCTCCGGGGGTGAATAAAGGCCTCCTGTAGTGAATCTATGCATTTTGTGAGAAAAAGGAAACTTTGCTTCCTTTGCTCCTGTAAACAAACGTTGGTTTGCGCTACGCATACGTCCTACGTCATCCGCCCCGAATAGCTTACATGTATGACAGTTAACGCACGCTTGAGAAAAGTGATTGTTTTAAATATGAATATTTTTCTAACAAAAACACATTGATTCGCTACAAGAGGCCTTTATTTACCCCAGGAGGCATTTGGAGCACTTTCTATTATGGATGGATGTGCTTTATTGGACTTGTTCTGGTCTGTTGAACAGAAACATCTGCCCACTGCCATTATAAAGCTTGAAAGACCCAGGACAATTTTTAATAGAACTCCGATTGGATTCGACTGAAAGAAGAAAGTCATATACACCTAGGATGCCTTTAGGGTGAGTAAAACATGGGCTAATTTTTGTTTTTGGGTGAACTAACTCTTTAATACTCTTAGACATTTTACATTTTTGCTTTTAGTTGATCCCGATAAGCACTTATTGTCACAATTGTAAACACAAAGTCTTTTTCCTCCATGAGGGGGTTTGGTGTCACAGAATCTTCCAGGCGGAACGTTAAAGATCGCAACGCAAACGTCTCCTGGAAATCCTGTGTATTTTAACCAGTCTGATTAGGACTTTGAAACTCAAGTGTTTGCAATATTGTCTGTCATATGCATCAGACATTTAGCCAACAGCTAGGTTCCCGCTGACTTTCTTTGTATGGACAAATAATACAGAACAGGAACTTTCTCACGTCATCTTTTATGTCCACAGGAGAAAGTAAGAGATTTTGAAGAACGGTTTTGGTTCCTATTGACCTTGCTTGTATGGACACAAAGTGGGATCTGGAAATGTTTTGTTACCAACATTCTTAAAAATACCTTCTAGGTTCTATAGAACATAGTCATACAGGTTTGGAAAGACATGAGGGGGAGTAAATGATGACAGAATTTTCGTTTTTGGTGAATTATTATACTTTGAGATTAACTACCCATGACTGATTTTGTGATCTAGAATATTGAGGAGTGTAATTCTGTGTGTTCTTTTTTAACATCAATAACTTTTGAGGGGAACATTCAGGGGTATTTTTAGATTTCATTTTACATCTTGATTTTCATATTCATTAGCATTTTAATTAATTACTTGCCTAAACTAAATGAGGCTTCCCCAGTGGGCCTCAGCCCCCTGTTGAAGAACCACTGTGAAGGAAATATGTGACCCTGGACCACAAAACCAGTCTTAAGTAGCACAGGTATATTTGTAGCAATAGCCAATAATCGTATGGGTCAAAATGATCGGGTTTTCTTTTATGCCAAAAATCATTAGGATATTAATTAAAGATCATGTTCCATGAAGATACTTCGTAAATTTCCTACTGTAAATATATCAAAACTTCATTTTTGATTAGTAATATGCATTGCTAAGATCTTCATTTGGACAAATTTAAAGACCATTTTCTTAATTTTTTTTTTTTTTTTATTATTATTTTTATACCCTCAGATTTTCAAATAGTCGTATTTCAGCCAAATATGACTGGTTTTGTGGTCCAGGGTCACACATATGTTTTAAATTTACCAGGATGCTTCACATTTAATTAATTTCTATTCATCTTGATGATTTTCAGTCTCACCAGCGAGTAAGCACTCGTCTGCATCAGCGCTTTCAGATGTGGCTAGACAGGTGGCGGAAAGAGCACGTGACCAGCGAGATGGCAACCATCACTTACAAATGGCTGATGGGAGAGGGCCAGGAGGGGCTCCTGCCCTGCAGAACCGTCTGTGAGCCCAAGATCCTCCACTTCCAGAACATCAACAAATATAAAGTCACCTACAGCACTACGTTGTAAAGCTCAAGTTTTCAAGAAAAGGGAGGGCTTTTCCCTCCATTTTATGTTGTTTTTACGATGACTGAAGTAGCACTGAAATTAAAATCTGACCGCCATTGAGTTCTTTTGAAGATTGCTCACTTTCTTTTTTTATTTCTACCTTTTTAAATTTTTAGATTGGAGTCTTTTTTCCCCCCAGGACTTTATACTCAGTTGGTTAGTGTCCTTCAATCATGAGGGCAAGAAAACACTTCTTGCAAATGCTGCAGCTCTAGTCAGACTTTCATTCGATTTTCAAGACAATAAGAATCTGTGTCGTCTTTTCGAGAGAGGCTTTTTGTGAAAAGGATGGTTTACAAATACAGGTCAAGCTCATGCCCATTTGTATATCGTTTTTTATTTTTCATCTCTTCAAGGTGAATAGTAGTTTATTAGCAATATGTCTTTTGTGGTTCACTTTAACCACATGTTCAAAAATATCCGACAATGACAGAAAATCTCGAATCAGTTTTTAAAAAAAGCCTCGGTGTGTGGGGCTATGCAGCTAAACCAGGACTGATGATGTGAATTTCCCAAGTGTATTGTTCGCAATATATACGTGAAATGTAATTAAGGTCTCTTTTCACAGGTTAAGTACAGCACCATTAATGAAGGTATTACTGTTAATTACCAGCCACAATGTGTCAATCAGGAACACCAGAGTAAGTAGAGTCACAAAAGCTCTTGTAATGTAAATACGATGTATATACGCCAGACTGTTTATATTCTGACAACCTTCACTGTTACGTAGTTCAGCTCTTAGGCTTCCTTATCAGCTTAACGCTGGGATGTTTAAGAAAACACTTTATGACTATTCTTACCAAAGGGAGTACTTGTTTAAAGTGTTTCGTCTGGTCACTCTGTCTCCTCTCGTTTATGTAGTCATGGAAATGTTCGTTTCGACAGCTTCGAGTTTGTCCAGAACCTGAGATGTTGAATAGGATGGTTTTTCATGATGCTATATTTGGCCCTTGTATTCCAATTTGTGATATCACTGCCTGTGTTCTGAGTAGAACTTAGAAACGATCCTGTTTGGTCCCATTTTGCCCTCTTATACCGAGAAGTCTGGATGTGTAACTTTGGGCGCATTTGTATGTGCCTCGAGGCTTTGGTTTATGCTGACAAATATGTAAAACATATTTAAAGAAGGCAATGACAGCATGTTTCTATGTTCTCATGTACAGCCCTTTTATATTATTCATTATTGTTTTAAAGATTGAAATAAAACAGAATTGTAGTAGATTACCCTGCTGTGTCTTGAGCCGCCTGGAACTATATGAGGATCAATAATGCATGCTTGTTTTTACACTGAATTACATTCACGCACTCTGAATATTGAGAATGCATAATTGATGCGTGCTGAAACGCTGTAGTTTTTTCACACCAGCAGCAGAGGGAGTGTTTGGACGTTCTCCCGGGGGCGCGGTGTAATATTGTACACTCAAATGACTATGGAGTAACTTAAAACATTACCCAAACTCTCATTATCACATTAAAGCATGCCGTTATTAATGGAGGTCTCACACTAATTCTGCACGGTTTTTGTTAGGATATGCAATTAACTTTTTTTAATAGTCTTTAACGTTTTTTAATACTTTGTGTAAGTGTAACTTTTTAATTTTTGCTTTTTTAAACATGATCTTTCATAGCTTCTTGCCCTAAAAAGGCGAGTAGGTTTAAATACCAAAGAGAGTAATAAAAGTCTACAGTGACATTTAACTTACCAGGAGAAAAAAAGGTGTTGGTTCGATATGGCTCATTATTTCATTAGGTTTTGGCCCCATATTAAAGTTAAGCAGTCCCTGGAGAAATGGGTCATTAAAAGGCTCTCCAAGTCCATAACTCACAGAGCATAAAATGGAGACGGATGACGGCTTTTACTCACAGATGGGGAGAAGAAAGCCAACACTTTCTTTTGACCCCGTTGATTCTTTTACAAGTCGTTAGCCATGCCAGATATTTGTCTTTTGCATGTGACAGTTCAGACTGGCGTAATGGCTGCTTAAAATTCAGTTTTGCCACTACAGGAATAAATTACATTTTAAATATATGCACTACCAGTCAAAAGTTTTTGAACAGTAAGATGTTTTTGTTTTGTTTAGTTTTTTTTTTTTTTTTTTTTTTTAAAAAAAGTCTCTTCTGCTCACCAAACTTGTATTTTTTTGATCCAAAGTACAGCAAAAACAGTAAAATGTTGAAATATTTTTACTATTTAAATAATTTAAAATTTTATTCCTGTGATCAAATCTTCATTTTCAGCATCATTACTGCAGTCTGCAGTGTCACATGATCCTTTAGAAATCATTCTAATAATTGCTGTTCAAGAAACATTTTTTCATTTTTTTTTTATTATTATTGTTATTATTATTATCAATATTTAAAACAGTTTAGTACATTTTTTCCAGGATTCTTTGATGAACAGAAAGATCCAAAGATAAGCAGTTATCTGAAATAAAAAGCTATTGGTATATATATATCGGTATATATATATATAATTTTAATTATAGAAATTAATACTTTCATTTAGCAAGGATGCTTTAAATTAATCAAAAGTGATGATGAAGATATTTATAATGTTACAAAAGACTTCCTGAACTTTCTATTTATCAAAGAAACCTGAAAAAATTGTACTCTGCTGTTTTCAGCATAATAATAATGTTTTTGAACAGCAAATCAGAATATTAGAATGATTTCTGAAGGATCATGTGACTGAAAATCAGCTTTGAAATCACAGGAATAAATGACATTTTAAAATATATTCAAATAGAAAATAGTTATTTTAAATAGTAAAAAAAAATCAAAATTTTACTGTTTTTGCCCAACTGTGAATCAAATAAATGCAGACTTAGTGAGCAGAAGAGACTTCTTTAAGAAACGTTAAAAATCTGTTCAAAAACTTTTGACTGGTAGTGTATGTATAAAAATAAAGAAACAGTTATTTTAAATTGTAATCATATTTCACTTTTTGATTAATTTATTAATTCATTCATTTGTTTGTTTGTTTGTCCAAATAAATGCGGTCTTGGTGAGCATATAACCTTCCTTTCAAAAAAAAGATTACTGTTCCCAAAACATTTTAACAGTAGTACTGTTTTCTGGGAACCGTAGTTATTTCATGTACCTTCTGAAGGGCAGTAAATAAAAATAATAACATTATTAAACAAAATATGAAAAAGGTACACCTCTTAATGCATAGTGTTCTTCTTGACGATCAGTAAATGTTTTTACCTTTTATAATAATTGCATACAATCATACAGTCACTACTGGAAAGAGGCCAAATATGCAAAAGATGCTAGAAAACCAAAGAATTTGTGAGACCTGGAGGATTTCTCTGAAAAACTATCACAAAATATGAAAACAGTTATGGATCAGTTAGGTAAGAACATACAGTATTATGATTCAAATTTATGTAAACTTATGAAAGGGCTCAGCGTGGGGCTTTCAGTACATCATGCTAGTTGAACAGATTCAAAAATGTACAATCATATCATTAACAATTATGTCTTTATTATTTCATGCACAATGACTAAAAAAAGGTTAATTAAGATCATTAGACATGGCTCCAGTAAACCATTGCAACTGTTCTAAGAATGTTTGTCAGATATAACCATGAAAATAACTAACAGCAGGCCTGCTCAATTCCCCAACTCTCCGGCCCGCCTTAAAGTAATAGTTCACCCATAAATTAAAATTCTGTCATTAATTACTCACCCTAGTGTCGTTCCAAACCCGTAAGCTTTCTGACCCTGCATACATTGGACCACTGATGCCACATGGACTATTTTAACAATGTCCTTACTTCCTTTTTGGGCCTTGAACATTTCAGTTGCATTGCTGTCTATGCAGAGTCAGAAAGCTCTCGGATTTAATCAAATATCTTAATATGTGTTTTGAAGATGAATGATCTTGCGAGTTTGGAACGACATGATGGTGAGTAATTAATGACAGGATTTTCATTTTTGGCTGAGCTATGCCTTTAAATCATCTTAGTGCTTGAGCCAGGCCTGACTAACACTGTACATATAAAATTAATAAACACATTGTAAAAATGAATCTAACGATTAAACTGAATAAATGGTGATGAAGTCAGAACAGGAGAAAGTATCAACTAACACACTACAGTGCAAGTTAATCACGAACGAAATGTTATTCCTCCAAAGCTGCAAGTGCCGGAATCTCCCTCCATCCAGTTCACCTCAGAGCTCATTCCCGTACATAAATCCGTGTGCACACCACATCATCGGCCCCAAAGGTCTGAGCAATGAAAATAAATAAAGAGAGAACTCCATTAACTCACTCATTCTTTCAGTGTTATTCACAGTTCATTTTGTTCACTACGATTCATTTGCAGTCGTAGATCGATTGGATACACGAAGGTATTTTGCTCAGACAAACATTTTGTTTGTAGCTTCTTCGATTTGTTTATCACCAAAAAATGCTTTGGCTGATGTATTGATTGGACTGATTTAGGAAATCACATCAAACAGAACTAGAACAGCTGACAACACCATAAACCATCTGCGCTCCAGAGCGGGAAAAGAGCGGGACCACCTCACGCACTCTTTTAAAAAATGGTATTAGGACAGGCCATCTGCTGTGTGCGCCTGTGCCGTGGGACACATTAGAGAGAGGAGTGTCAGGCCCGTACACACCGCCAGCATTCCTACATGTAACATGATCAATTAGACCCATTTGCAAAGTATTTTCTGGGTCACCGCCAGTAACTCTGTTCCATGATGCCAGCTTTATGGTAATGTGGACGGTTTTTTTTACAAAAAGCCACCCACATTAATCATTAGAATGACTAAATCAGGTAAAAATGAGGTAAAGTTTACATAAACCATTTGTAATGAAGAGTGCTGCAAAGCATAAGACAAATGGTTTCAAGTGGTTCATAAGAATAACACATTAATTTCAATAAACAAAAGGACCAAAAGCAGTTGCCATTATGTTCATATGCAACAAGGCAATTTTTTTAATTAGCTGCAGTTGGTCATGATTATTCAGCTTATGACAAAACAGCTGGTCCTGAATGGAAAGACATGCATCACCATCATGCATTCACAACTCTTTCCTCCTCATGAGCCTGAAGGAGTTTTGATGTGAGCTAGCTGCTTTACCAGTTCGCTGTGATGCATCACATTTTCTGCTGTGCCTAATAAGACACAGATGTGACTTCAACATGTCTTGACCTGCATGCTGTAACGCCACCAACTGTGTCAAGGTCCACGAACGCATTAATGTGGAGCATAAATACGATTGAACGCTGTGTTAATGGTTCAGCATATTTCCCTGTTGAGCTCATTTATTTAGCAATGACATAGAGTCTGGAAAGGCCTCTTAAATTAGTTCACTTCCAGAATAAAAAATTTCCTGATAATTTACTCACCCCCATGTCATCCAAGACGTTCACGTCTGTCTTTCTTCAGTTGAAAAGTAATTAAGGTTTTAGAGGAAAACATTCCAGGATTTTTCTCAATACAGTGGACTTCAGTGATGTCCAAATTGCAGTTTCAGTGCAGCTTCAAAGGGCTCTACACGATCTCGGTCGAGAATTAAGGGTCTTATTTAGCGAAATTATTCATTTTCTAAAAAAAATAAAATAAAAAAGATTTAAACTTTTTAACCACAAATGCTCGTCTTGCACTAGCCCGACTTCACACATTACATAATCACGTTGGAAACGTTATGTGTGGTTAGTTCTTCGTCTGTGCAATTTGATTCAATCTCATTTTCAGCGTTTGACTTTCCTTGTACGTTCAATTTGTAAACACTGGATCGGAACTTCCACCACGTCACGCGTGCTTGATTATGAAATGCGAGAGGTTGAGCTAATGCAAGACGAGCATTTGTGGGTTGAAAAGTATATACTTTTTTTTTTTTTTTTAAATGTAAAATTTTTACGCTAGATAAGACCCTTATTTCTCGGTTGGGATCGTGTAGAGCCCTTTGAAGCTGCCGTGAAACTGCATTTTGGGCCTTCAACTCTTATTGAAGTCCACTATATGGAGAAAAAATCCGGTAATGTTTTCCTTAAAAAAACATCTTGGATGACATGGGGGTGAGCAAATAATCAGGAAATTATTATCTGGAAGTGAACTAATCCTTTTAATAGCTTTTGTCAACAAATGTTATATGAATGTAAGATAATAGAATGCAACTTAACAGAACAATCAAATAATTAATCAAACATAAAATCATGAAAAAATATGTAAAAGAGCTGCCAATTTTCCTTATATTAAGCTGTCATTTAGTGGCAGCTACTGCTGATTTAAAACCAAATGCTAGTTTTTTGTTACTGATATACAGTTGAGGTCAAAAGTTTGCATCCCCCTTTCAGAATCATTAAAAAATGTTAATTATTTTACCAAAATAGGAGGGATTGTACAAAATGCAAGTTATTGTTTATTTAGTACTGACCTGAATAAGATATTTCACATAAAAGATGTTTCCATATAGTCCACAAGAGAAAATAAAGACCCAGTTCAAAAGTGTACATACGCTTAATTCTTAAAACTGTGTTGTTACCTGAATGATCCACAGCAGCGTTTTTTTTTTTTTGTTTTTTTAGTGTTCATGAGTCCCTTTTTTGTCCTAAACAGTTAAACTGTCTGCTGTTATTCAGAAAAATCCCTCAGGTCCCACAATTTTTTTGGTTTTCAAGCATTTTTGTGTATTTGAACACTTTCCAGCAATGACTGTATGATTTTGAGATCCACCTTTCCACATTGAGGACAACTGAGGAACTCAAATGCAACGATTACAGAAGGTTTAAACGCTCACTGATGTTCCACAAGGAAAAACGATGCATTAAGAGCTGGGGGTGAAAACTTTTGAACAAGATGTTTACATTTTTCTTATTTTGCCTAAATATCATATTTTTTTTATTTAGTACTGCCCTTCAGAGGCTACAGAAGATTTCCCAGAAGACAAAATAAGTTAAATTTACCCTGATTTTCAAATTAAAAAGTTTTCAGCCCTCCGGCTCTTAGCGCATCATTTTATCAGTGAGCATTTGAACCTTCTGTAGAGTCCCTCAGTTGTCCTCAGTGTGAAAAGATGGATCTCAAAATCATACAGTCATTGTTGGAAAGGGTTCAAATACACAAAAATGCTGGGGAAAAAAATTATTAATGGGACCAGAAGGCGCCCACAGCGGGCAGTTTAATTGTTCAGGACAAATAATGGACTCATGAACAACTATCACTAATCAAAAAACCACAGCTGTGGATCATTCAGGTAACAACACAGTATTAAGAATCAAGGGGATGTAAACTTTTGAACAGGGTCGTTTTTTTTTTTTTTTTTTTTTTATAAATTCAACTATTATTTTCTGTTGTGGACTATATGGAAACATCCTTTTATGTGAAATATCTTATTCAGGTCGGTACTAAATAAACAATAACATGCATTTTCTATGATCCCTCTTATTTTGGTAAAATAATATTTTTAATGATTCTAAAAAGGGGATGCAAACTTTTGACCTCAGCTGTATTGATATATTTTTCCCCCAAAAAAGGACAATAAATATCTGTTTGGTCAAAAACTTGGGTAAGGTTAAATGTTTGATCGTGATGGATGCTGTAAGTACTTAAATTTACTTAAAACTCTTAAAAACTACTACATTTTAAAAACTAAAAATGACTAAAAAATAAAACAAAATATTATGTACTTATTTCCGGTCAATGTGTATTAAGTGTCCAAATAATTGTAATTTCAGGTGTTAAAACAATAATAGCATTTGTGTAATGCAGGAAAGCACAAAAAATGCACACAAAATAGGTAATTAAAACTTGTTAATTAATATATTTTAAAAATGTTATTTAATTACAACAGTGATCGAAATATCAATTCAATAGATTAAATCAGAATAATAATGTGATTTTTTTTTTTTTACATAGATGTACATAGACTAGGCCAATTTTATGCAAGATAACACTTCTCATAGCAAAAACAAAAAAACATGGTGTTTGCTTCCAATGCTTTAAAAAATGTTTTGGGACACCGAAGTAAACTTAATTTTGCACAAGTGGTTAGTGAATACTGCAGAGTAAGCAATTTCAGAATAGGGCCTTGGTTTTAACTTGTTTTATATAGAGCCTCTATAAACTTTAAAGTATGGCCTTTTTATAAATAGCGTGAACTTCATCAGAATGCCGGTGATCCAGAAATTGGTGTCACACAAGGTTAGGTGCTACCGTAGGTTGTGTTCGCTTGTTATGCACAAGTTACCTTTACCGAATGCTCATGAACAGCTTTTTATGGCACATATTTTCAGTGACCCTTGTGAAGAATGGTGCAAATCATTTCACAGCGTGAGTGTTTCGCCATTACAAGTCTTTCTCAAATCCGCTTTAAAGTTTACAACAGATACTTGAACGAAAAGAGGAAGACATTTGATGTCCCTCAGGGGCAGCAAAGCCAGTGAATAAAGCCAGTAATAAAACCTCCTCAGTTATAAGGCCAGTTTACTGTTGTCCATCTGGCCTATTAAACGGAGCAGGCCAGATGTTTACCCAATGCTGCATTTTTGTAAAAACTAAAAGCAATCAGTTTCTCAAGGGTGTTAGAAATCACAAAGCAGATTGAAACATGTCACATTCAGAGCACAAAACAGATGATTGTATGATTATTTTAAAAGGAACTATCAAGTGATAGAAAAGCTCCTCACCAGAATGAGCTCGTTCCCTCTCAGCTCTCGTGTCCAGTACGTCTTAGGGCCGTTACCATCCAGAAGGGTTTGCCTGCAGGTCATCTTGTTCTCGGTCTCCCATGTGACCAGGCTCTGTGGACAATTACAAGCTAATGGCCATCTCACAACACAGCCTTTTAAAAATGAACATCTGTATCTACATGTACTGCACACTGGAAAAAAAAATTGTTCTTTCCAGGGAAGAACATTTTAATTTTTCTCAGAGGAATTCTTCTGTCCATTTACACTTGAATTATGATGTCCACTGAATGTTAAGGGCTCTTAGGACATTGATTTGAGGGAATATATCATACGTAATGGACTGAGGACAGATGACCACCAAAGGTGACCTGCTACGTCATGCTGCTACGATGAGTCACATCTATATATTTTACTCTTTCACATTTCTCTTCTAAAGCCTCTCTGCTTAAGTGAAATCTTTTGTATAAATAGTAAAGTGAAAAATGCTTGGGTGTCCATTTATGTCAAAAACAGATGTTTATTTTGTGCTAGGCCTGTGGTTACTTTTATTTGCTTGTAAAAGGCAGCAGTCATAAAGGTTAGCTTGTTAAAAAGGCTTTCTAGCACATGACAGTTTGGCCTGTCGCCGCCCATTGCCCTTTCATCAGCCTCTGACGGGTTGACAGGCTTAGAATGAAAACTTGGTGTCCTCACGAAACACATCCTGTCATATCAGTGCTCATCAGTACTTTAGTATGCACACATTATCTTACACGGTGCTGGATGTGATGAGAGCAGCCGTTTGAGTCTGAATCCCCTCAGATCCATTCAAATCCAGGAGATTAAAGGTGGAAGACATAAGGGCGACTGTAGCTAGTTTAGATAAGCCTGCAGTATCGCTTTGATGCGCTTGTGTGTCATATAATCTAATTTACCAAACTGTCTGTGACCTGGCTTAGATGTGAGAGAAAGATTAACGCAGTCACAAACTGTCTGTTTAGCTTTAGTGATATGCTACCATTTTGTATTGTGCTTAGCACACCCATGTCATCCAAGATGTTCATGTCTTTCTTTCTTCAGTTGAAAAAAAAGTAAGGTTTTTGAGGAAAACATTCCATTTTTCTCCATATAGTGGACTTTAATGGTGGCCAACGGATTGAAGATTCAAATTGCAGTTTCAATGCAGCTTTAAGGGGCTCTAGATGATCCCAGCTGAGAAATAATCTAATGAAATCATTGGTTATTTAAAAAAAATGACTTGCACTAGCTAGACTTAGCTGTTTTTTTTTTTGTTGTTGTTTGTTTGTTTAGTGATAGATGTTCATGAGTCCCTTGTTTGTCCTGAACAGTTAAACTGCCTGCTGTTCTTCAGAAAAATCCTTCAGGTCCCACAAATTATTTGGTTTTCCAGCATTTTTGTGTATTTGAACCCTTTCCAACAATGATTGTATGATTTTGAGATCCATCTTTTCACACTGAGGATATGCAACTATTACAGAAGGTTCAAACACTCACTAACGCTTCGGAAGGAAACACAACGCATTAAGAGCTGGGGGTGAAAACTTTTGAACAGAATGGAGATGTGTGCATTTTTTTTTTTTATTTTGCCTAAATATAATTTTTTTTTATTATTTAGTACTGCCCTTAAGAAGCTACAGACGATACTTACATGTTTCCTCGAAGACTTAAAAAAAAGTTACATTTACCCTGATCTTCAAATTCCAAAAGTTTTCACCCCCCAGTAAATAATGCATCGTGTTTCCTTCTGGAGCGTCAGTGAGCATTTGAACCTTCTGTAATAGCTGCATATGAGTCCCTCAGTTGTCCTCAGTGTGAAAAGACAGATCTTAAAATCATACATTCATCGTTAGAAAATCTTCGAATACACAAAAATGCTGAACAGGAATTTGTGGGACCTGAATGATTTTTCTGAAGAACAGTGGGAAGTTTAACTGTTCAGGACAACTAGGGACTCATAAACAACTATCACTAAAAAAAAAAAAAAAACACAGTGGATCATTCAGGTAGCAACATATAGAATCAAGTGTATGCAAACTTTTGAACGGGGTCATTTTTATAAATTCAACTATTATTTTCTCTTGTGGACCATATGTAACCACCCTTTATGTGAAATATCTTATTCAGGTCATTACAACATCAAAAATAACATTCATTTGGTATGATCCCTCTTATTTTGGTTAAATAATTAACATATTGCAGATTCTGCAAGGTGTATGTAAACTTTTGACTTCAACTGTATTTAAACATACGCTGTATTACCTTGCACTTCCGCCCATCTACGGTTTCCTCGTTGAACTCTTCTCCTATTTGAAAGTTAATTTCTGTGGTCCTCACAGTGGTGGAGGTTTTGATGTAGAACTGTTCACCGTTCTGCCGGATCTCCACGTGGGGTTTAGAGGCCGCAGCACAGGCCACCTTCCTCAGCATCGCATTCACCCCTACATTACACAAAACATCTAATTACACCACTAGAGTTATGACAAATTTGTCACTTTGCTTCTGTAAATGTTTTCAGTTTTATGTCATTGAGGCAGAGTGGAGCAAACAAAAGTCGCCAAATGAAAAGATTATTATATACAACAAAACTCCATGAGCACTCATCACTCTTGACTGTGCTGTAATTACCCACTTGAATATCTCACTCTAATTCCCTCAAGATGGCATACTTACATCATTTTATTTGAATGTGCTGCAACAGATACTGGGGCAAAGGGAATATCTGACCTGCTTTCATTTGTGTGGCTTTCATGTTTTATAATGTAACTGACGTTCATTTTTCCTAGTCATAAATGGGGCATGGAAAGCATTCATACAGCCGTGGTATGCCATTTTTTTCTGAATAAATAGTTATCAAGTGACCACAGAGTAGATTGTTATCAGCAGATGTTGCAAATAAGGAGCTGCAATGACAGGGTGTTGACTGGAAGGAATGCCACGGCTCTCGGTCTTGTGCAGTACCTACATGGACAATGTTGAAACTCTACAAAAGCTAATTGCACATTTTTGGCACAGGATTGTAGTGTAAACTATTAGGGTGACTAACCGTCTGATCAGTTTCATAAACACTTCAGTTCTCTCTCTTTAGGCTTAGCAGTTTTCTGGAGAATTGTAGGCGTCCGTTTCACTCACCATTACTCACCACTACTTTTTTTTTTTTTTTTGATTTAGCAGAAAAATGCTCACCACTGTTCAAAAGTGTGGGCTCAGTTAGAAAATACTTTTATTTTGCATAAAATGTTAAAAAAGATTTATTTTCAAAATAAGTGCTGTTTGAACTCTCATCAAAGAATCCTGAAATGATGCATAATTGGTTAAAAAAATATTAAACAGCACAACTGTTTTCAACATTGATAACAGTAATGTTTCACCAAATCAGCATATTAGAATGATTTCTGAAAGATCACGTAACACTGAAGACTGGAGTAATGGCTGCTTGCCATTTTTTTCAATAAATTATATTTCTAAACATAGAAAATAGTTACTTGATATTATAATATCTTACAATATTACCATTTTTAACTGGAAAAATGTGAAGCCCTCTTACCCCAGACTTGTTCAGACAGCATAATTTCTGGGCCACACAATACGTTTATTATTGTTATTCTTGGTATAAAACAATTACACTGCATTTAATAAAAGAAGGAAAAAATCAAATCCACTTTGTTGGTGCATTTTTGTGCCCTTGCTAAATCTCTGCACTGTCTCTGTTGCTTTGAGAATTTGAATAAGAATCCAGGCAACTCATGCTGCCAAAGAAACAAAAGAGACTGAAGACACAGTCCAACAGCCCGAAAATAATAGTGATTTACTCTTCACACTAGTTAATCCATGAATATGCTATTGAAGACGAAACTGCAGACGAAGAGAGAATTGTGGATGGGGCCTAAACACCAGGATAAAACAGTCTACATAATCACACACTACACACTTAGAGAAGAATGAAGTGAGTGAATCGCTTACCGAGCTCTTTGAGGAGTTCTTCAAAATTTTCACTGCTCTTCATCTTCCAAGTTCCAGCAAAATTGGGCATCTTGACCTGCTCCTTTTTATCACTACGGCTTGCCTTTTAATTCAGAAACCCAATAATCAGATCTTCTACCACTTTTTATTTTTCAGATCAAAGCAGCTGTCAGTTTCCAGTCTTGTCTTTCTCACCGTGTCTCTGTCACCCTCTCTTTCTTTCTGTCTCTGTGCTACGCCTTCTGGACCACTGCTGATAGCAAGCATCTGTGACGTACGTCAATGGTCCCTCCCTCCCACCCAGATGGATGTAATGGCTTACAGGAGCACAATTCTCTAACGCTTCTCATTCATCTCACACCCTTGAATTCATTGCTTTAATACTATCCAGGCTGTCACATTTATTCTCATACAAAGCTCTAAAGACGAAGTAGTCAGTTCATACTCTTCTACAGTCTTTATTGCATTGCCAGTTCTTCAACTTTTGGATTAAAGTAAATGTAAATTATAGGTTTCATTTTCCGCCAGTGCAGTTTTAAAACACTATCCAGCAATGCCTCCACTCAGTATGATTATATTTTTTTACAAATACTGTTTTTCTGTCATTTCTTTGTAAATATTTGTGACACTTACTAACAATTTCTGAGTCATAACGATTTCAAGTAAATCCATTGGTCTGCGTGTACTTCTGATATAAATGATATCAATTTGAGCCAGTTTTCTTCTTTTTTAAACAACCTCCAGCACACGAAAACAGCCCTCGACACGTTTCCCATGAAGACCCATTCATCCTGGATCCTGCCTCCCAAGAGGAGAAGGACAGGAGCCCCAGGAGAGAAAGAGGGGCCCCAGGCTGAACTCCCCCCCCTCCCTTTCCCCTCGTAGGCAGTCTGATTTGTTCCTGTCCCGATGTTGTTTCATTTATCTCTTTGACAAAGTGCCTTTGAGACAGCAGTTGATAATTAATGTAGAGAGAGGGCAGAGAGCACTTTGTCATTTCTCCAGGAAGTATCCAGGAGAAGGAACGGACCCAACCGCTTGCTCGCGTACCCTCATCAGCCACCGTTTGTCCCATTAATCAATTGATTTGGTATGGGCCTTTAGATTTTGCCGTGTGTGAATGTATCTTTTCTCTCCTTTGTTTTTAGACCCTGGTGAATGTGCCAATGTGTGGTCCATGAAATAGACTGCTATGCCAAGACCATGATGTGGAGGAGCATTGTTCCTCAGGAACATGCAGAAAGGTTGCATTAACATACTGTATTGTATTGCGTATGGTTATTGCATTAATAATGGACTGTCGCATTTAAGCACTTTTGGCGAACATTTTATTTTACAGTTTCCTTGTTACCCCACTATAAGTACTTATTATTGTAATAACCATAAATTATCCATATTTACAAGCAACTAACCCTATATAGCAAATACAGTTTGTTAATCAATGTTTATAATTGTGTAATTACACTGTAACAATGACACCTTAAAACACTTTATAATTTGTTAACATTATAGAAATTGTTCATTGTTAGTTCATGTTAAATGAGTAGATCCACTTCCAAAATTAATTTCCTGGTAATTTACTCACCCCCATGTCATCTGAGATGTTCATGTCTTTCTTTTTGAGGTTTTTGAGGAAAACTTTCCAGGATTTTTCTCCATGTAGTAGACTTCAATGGAGATCAACGGTTAAAGGTCCAAATTGCAGTTTCAATGTAGCTTCAAATGGCTTTACACGATCCCAGCCAAAGAATAAAGGTCTTATCTAGCGAAACGATCATACACATTTATATACTTTTTAACCACAAATGCTCATCTCGCACTAACTCAAGTTCATGCATTATGTAATCATGCACGCATGATGTAGGCAGAAGTACCGACCCACTGTTCACAAAACAAATGTGCAAAGAGAGTCAAACGTCTTTTACAAAAAAGAACGATGTTGGGCGATTTTGAAGTTGGAGAAGAAAACGAGATGGAGTTTTTCACCCTACACTATTTTAAGCTGAATTACACAGACGAAGAACTAACCGTATGTGACTTTTCCAGAATCTGGAATTTAGACCTTCAACCCGTTGGACACCATTGAAGTCCACTGTATGGACAAAATTCCTGGACAGTTTTTCTCAAAAAACTTAATTTCTTTGCGACTGAAGAAAGAAAGACATGAACATCTTGGATGACAAGGGGGTGAGTAAATAATCAGGAAATTTTCATTCCGGAAGTGAACTCCTTTATGCTAACAAATCAAACCTTATTGTAATGCATTACCAACATATGCAGCTTTTGTATTTGTCCTTCTACGAACACATTTTAAAAACTTTAAAAATACAGGTTCTTCATTGTTATTATGGTTCCATATATAACATTTAACATCCATAGAACTGTTCCATTCCACTAAAGGTTCTTTATAGTGGAAAATGGTTCTTTGGATTTCTAAAACATTCTTCACACTAGTAAAAAATGGTTCTTTTATGAACTCTTCACTTCGGGACTCTTTAGGGAACCAGAAAAAGTTCTTCTATGACATTGCTGAGAAAAGCCCCATTAGGAACCTTTGCTTTTAGGAGCGCAGATGGACCTGGTTTGAGGTCATACCAGATTAAATCACAAATCACCAATCGACATACACTAATGGAGAACATCCATCAACGTCCAGCTCTGCAAAAGAGACACGGCCCACTGTGACAACACCCTGTCCGCTGATATCACAGATACAGAGACCCCCAGACTCGTTAGAGCATCTATTATGCTCAGTCATTTTTCACTCCGAAATTTACCTAATGGAAGTCACTCCCAGTGGGACGGCATGCGTCAATGCCCTGGGTGTCGGACTATGAAGAGCAGTGCTTCAAACTCCAGTCCATCTGATCTTTGCTTCATCATTTATCTACGTTGACCTCAAACTAATCAGCGACTGAGTCATCAGAGCTCAGCTCACAAGCTTCCCATCTTCCCATCTGCTTATCACTGAAGATTTCTCAGAAGCATTGTTTAATTAGGATTAAGAAAATAAGGTTTCATATGTTAACAGTGGGTAACTAAAGTAAACATAGGATTTGTTAATCTTAGTCTGCATACAAAATCACCTTTTTCTTCCCGTAAGCGTGGGCGTGGCCATTTGTAAATTTTAAGGGTTTTGCTTTTGGTCTCATCCGCGTCCAGCTATTTTTATCTGCACAAAACTCGTTTTGCAGCTTGATATTGCCAACTGGTGTGCCTTACCATATTATTTTAATGTATTGTCTTAATTATGAACACATTGGTTTGTAGTGCAAACCGTTTTACCATTTAATATTCTTCTAGTTATTTCCCTATATTACGGGAAAGGACAGTAATGCTCTTTTCAGTGGATCATAGGCATTGCGGGTGTAAGATAGTGGTTTTGGCTTCAGTGATGAAGTCTGTGCCATTGTGTTTTGGCTGAGACATGGATCATTGGCAGCACTTTCCTGGCCTGAGGGCTGAGGCCCTATCACAGCACTAGTTAATCACAGCTGCACATCGCACCCCCATCACAAAATATTGCCACAAACACACTGATAACAGGCCATTGTTCTGTTATGATTTAATTATGTTGCTTAAAGTCTTGGGAAGCGCAAATTCTAAGTGAAACAATGGCATATTCTGTGTGCTCTATTTATTCTCTGTGCATAAACTCACCCAGTGTATATTTATTTGGATTGTTTTGTGGTTTTTCTCAGTTATAGCTACTGTGGGTTTCGGTATAAAAAGTAGTGTGGTTTTCTGCATTTCAATGGCATCCCAACTGAGCAAATCAACTTTGAATTTTTTGAGTTCGAGCTATACTATAGGTTGTTTTTCTGTTAAGGAAGTTGTTGTTCCCTTTGGATCAGATCACGCTGCAGCAGATTCATCAAAATTTCAAAGCTTTCCTACGGACAGAAAAGGAATGCTGATATCTTGCAAACTTGAGATTTGAAATCTAAAGTCTGAATGAGTGATATCTTCTCTTCCCCTCCCCAAATTTTGGTTTGAAGCGCAACTAGCCGTCATATGAATATAGCTACAGGGAAACATTTGTCTCATCTCTAACCTCGGGCTTTACAGAAGCACTGCTCTGGCACTAATCATTAAATCAGAGCAGAAAGAATCTCTGCTGCCTAAAGACAAACACACTGTAGGGGGCAGCGCACTTGCCCTGAAATGGAACTAATGAATATGCTCTTCTCAAACAGTCAGTTTTTTTGCTACGTTTCATCTTCTGCTGCAGTGTTGAGGACATATCAGCACAATTCATGCCACTGCTTTTAAATTTATATCTACTTATGCTGTATGACTTTTGCAAAAACACTGCAGTCTCACTAAGTGTATATATATATATATATATATTTAAGCATTTTTTAAAGCCAGTTATATCTTTAAAAGTAGTGGTTTCTAATATTTTGACTCCAAATCCTCCTATTATCCACAACAAGCGTCCATGGTTTTTCCATTTGCTGTACTGGGAGGATTTAAACATATTTTGTTTTGCAGAAAAATTAGCATATTAGAGAGCATTAGAGAACTAGGAAAAAAATAATAAAACCTGCAGAATTTTTATTATGTTAAATTACTTCTCCACATTTAGAAATTACACTATTGAAAAGAGGCTTACATATACCTCAACATTATTTATGACAGTTGTTAGGAGGTGAAATAAAATAAGAAGTATCTGTCATTTTACAATTAGGTTCATTAGTTAACACGAACTAAAGATGAACAATACTTCTACAGCATTTATTAATGTTAATTTCAGCATTTGCTAATGCATTATTAAAATCACAAATTGTGTTTATTAACATTAGTTAATGCATTATGAACTAACATGAACAAACAATGAATGATTGCATTTTTATTAACTAAAAAAGATTAATAGTGTAATAAATGTATTGTTAATTATTTGTTCATGTTAGTTAAAGGGGTCATCGGATGCCCATTTTCCACAAGTTGATATGATTCTTTAGGGTCTTAATGAAAAGTCTATAATAGTCTATAATATACTATAATATACTAAAAATTCTCAATGGTAGTGTAAAACAACACCCTTTTTACCTTGCCAAAATCAGCTATGCAAAAATCATCTCATTCTGGTCGAGGCTGCTTTAAATGTTAATGAGCTCTGCTCGCCCCTCCCCTCTCTTCTCTCTGTGGAGTGACGAGCCTGTTTACTTTAGCTGCGTTTAGTTGCTAAACAGCACATTATTAGGAAAGGCAATCGCAAAGATTCATAAAAAAACCCTTATACTCACTAACTGATTCACGCGAATATAGATGGATATATGTAGATCGGGAGGCGCATTCCCTTCACAAACAAACGTAATCTACTGCATCTTCAGCGGCTCAGCTGTCAGAAGTAAATGACGACCACTATGTTCATTATTACATCCAGCAACACAACACCTCAATCGCTCAATCGGAGATATTCTCGTCTAATTTACATCCCTGCTCCGGCTTACAGCTGATCTGAGGTAAAACGCTCATGTCAATCATCTATCGTGGGAGCGGCCTCTGTGGGTGTGACGCCACAACGACAGGCATCTGAGAACGGCTCGATTTGAAAAAGGGAATATTATTTTTACAGATTAATTAACAACCACGGCATGGATTTTTTTTTATCATTATAGGGTAGATTTGTACATACACTGCCAACACACATTAATGTTCAAACAACATGYAAAAGTGAACTTAGCATCCGATGACCCCTTTAATATATTAAATAATGTTAACAAATGACACCATATTGTAAAGTGTTACTGAGATATCTCGTTTTTGTAATTGTTTGTCTTATTTGAAATGATTTTTAGTCATCTTAAGTGTTTTTCAAGAATTTACTTTAATTACCTGTTAACATTCTGAGTCATAATACACCATGTGACATTTTTATTTGCAATTATTTTGTTTTTAAGACAAAAAAAAAAAAAATTGTTCTTAGTCCCAGATATTTGTGGAGCGAGTTCTCAATTCTTGGCTCAACTTGTGTATTTATATTTTTCATTCCCATTAACTATTAATTTGCCGGTGCTCACAAAAAAAAGATTCCTTTAAAATGACACCTTATTGTGACACCTTAAGTGTTACTGAAATATCTTGTTTTTAAATTTTGTCTTACTTGAAATGATTTCATCTTAAGGCTTTTTCAGAAATGTACTTTAATTACCTATTAATGTTGCGAGTCAAAATACACCGTGACATTTTTATTAAAAATTATTTTTGAAAAGTTGTTTGTTCTTCATCCCAGATATTTGTTGAGCAAGTTCTCAATTCTTGGCTCTACTGGTTTGTGTATTTATATTTTTTCATTCCTATTAACTATTAATTTGTTGATGCTCACACAAATAAAAACAGATCCCTCTATACAAGTTTAAATTATTCAACGCTAAACTATTGATTTCCTGTCTACCCTGTTGTTACAAAGTAGCCGGGATGATGTTAAAATGAAACTGCAAGAAAAAAAATGCATTTGAACAGCAGCAGTTGCTAAATATATAATTAATATGACTGGAATAGGTTTATATGACTTCTGTACGACTGGGCACAACTAGACTAGAGCAGAGTGTCCTCTAATGTTTTGTAAGTGGATGCTCCCTAGTGGTAACAAGTAGAATCACACAGCACAGAAACTATGAGTTACAGTTACACCTTCGACGCAACATTTACATGTACATTTTTCTTTGGAGATCTCACAACTGCATATCTCACAGACAGCATATATAAGGGTTATGGTTTAAAAACCTTTTTAAATTCCCACAGTTTACTCCAAATGTATTATCATAAGATGTAAATGCATAATTCTCTTCAAAATTAATATTTTGTCATCATTTCTCTCCTGTCTTTTGAAAACTGTAGCAGAATATCCAGAATATAAATGGTTTGCGCCACAGAATGAAATTGATCACAGCTTCCAAGCTTCCAAGATTTTCAGTAAATAATGACTTCTATTGTACAACTTGAGAAAGGTTTGAACACTGTGCACAATTGGTATTTTAATGCACTATTACTAGGGGTAGACTTACATGTTTTTCAGGGATGATGCCCATACCATTTATTACAGATCAAGTAGACCAATAACCGATATATTGAACCTACATATGCACTGCCGTTCAAAAATTTGGGATCAGAAAGATGTTTAACATTTTTAAAAATAAATTTCTTATTCCCATCAAGGCTGCATTTATTTGATTTAAAAAATCCAGAAAAAAAATCTAATATTGTGAAATTTCAAGGTAAAATAATCTTTTCTATGTGAATACATTTTAAAGTCTAATTTATTCCTGTGATGCAAACCTGAATTTACAGCATTATTACTCCAGTCTTCAGTGTCACATGTTCTTTCAGAAATCATTCTAATATGCCGATTCATTGATGTTGAAAACAGTTGTGCTGCTTAATATTTTGTTGGAACCTGTGATACTTTTTTAAGTTAAAAAGAACAGCATTTAGTTAAAATAGAAATCTTTTGCAACAATATAAGCTACCATTTAAGTTTGTGGTCAGCAAATTTTTATTTTTTGCCTTCTTAATTAATACTTTTATTTACCAAGGATGTGTAAAATATAGATAAAACGTGATAGAAAAGACTTAAATTGTTAGAAAAGTTTTCTATTTTCAACAAATGCTGTTCTTTTTAAAGGAACACTTATATATGGAACCTATTCTTCTTTTTTCAGGATTCTTTGATAAATAAAAAGTTAAAGGAACACTCCACTTTTTTTTTTTTTTTTTTTTTTTTTTTTTAAAGTAGGCTCATTGTCTAACTCCCCTGGAGTTAAACAGTTGAGTTTTACCGTTTTCAAATCCATTCAGCCGATCTCCGGGTCTGGCGGTAGCACTTTTAACATAGATTAGCATAGGTCATTGAATCCGATTAGACCGTTAGCATCTCGCTCAAAAATGACCAAATATAATCACGATATTTTTCCTATTTAAAACTTGACTCTTCTGTAGTTACATCGTGTACTTAGACTGACAGAAAATGAAAAGATGTGATTTTCTAGGCTGATATGGCCAGGAACTATACTCTCATTCCGGCGTAATAATCAAGGAACCCTGCTGCCGTACCATGGGTGCAGCAGGCGCAATGATATTACGCAGCGCCTGAAAGTGACCAGCACTAAGTTTGGGTAGATGCACAGTTGCAGCCGGCAGAGTTGACGGCTGCGTAATATCATTGCGCCTGCTGCACCCATGGTACGGCAGCAAAGTTCCTTGATTATTACGCCGGAATGAGAGTATAGTTCCTAGTCACATCGACCTAGAAAATCACCACTTTTCATTTTTCGTTCGTCTTTGTACACAATGTAACTACAGAAGAGTCAAGTTTTAAATAGGAAAAATATCGAAACTCTTTGGTCATTTTTGAGCGAGATGCTAACGGGCTAATCTGATTCAATGATCTATGCTAAGCTATGCTAAAAGTGCTACCGCCAGACCTATATATATATATATATATATATATATATATATATATTTTATTAATGTATTTTTTTATTAAGCAGCACAGTTGTTTACAACATTGAAAATTAAAGTAACAGATTAGCATATTAGAATGATTTCTAAAGGATAATGTGACACGAGTAACAGCTGATGAAAATTAAGCTTTGCATCACACAAATAAATTATATTTCAAAATATATTAAAATAGAAACCATTATTTTAAATTGTACTAACATTTTACAATATTACAGTATTACAATATTATTTTTTTCTCATTGTATTTATTATTAAATAAATGCAGCTTTGATGCGCATAAAAGAATTCTTAAAAAAAAAACCTTTTAAAAAAATCATACCGACTCCAACCTTTTGAACGACAGTGTATGTCTGGCGTAAAAATGAAAACTAATGTCAAAATTAAGAGTAACAAGGGCTCTGACAAAAAGCTTAATTTAAATGCTTTAAAATGATTTTATCAGCAAATCGTTTTTTAAAAATGACCAATACCAATAACCATAAAAATGCTTAATATCGGCACGATAATCGGTCAACCCCTAAGCATTATAATGCTGAGTTGTCCTTTTTAGAGCTTGACAGCCACTGATCCGCATTTACTTTCATTGTATGGAAAAGAGCAGCTCAAACATTCTGCTAAACATCACCTCACGAGTCCCATTGACAGAAGACAAATCAGAAAGACAGGATTGGAAATGCACTGTGTAAATACTGAAGGGCACACACACAAGAGTTTTCATTTTTGAGTTTTCATTATTCATTGTCAGCAACAGATTTTCTATATAGATCCGTTCAGCTTTGGCAACTTGAAACATCCCAACACCCCACAAAAACAACAAAAAACACATTCACATGGTGCACATAAAACCTACTAACATAAACTTAATAAAGTACAATAAAAACTTTACTACTACTGATAAAATGCCATTGTGGGGACAGTTGTATAAAGTGAGTTTTCTAAATGAAATATATTAAAAGAAAGACTGTTTATATCCTAGAGAAAATCAATGACTCTAGACATTTAAAACACCACTTATACAACGATCAATAAATTAAAGTCACAAAATACTTTCTTTTCCTAAAACATTCAATCTGTTAGATCACATATCTGTTAAAAATTCATTCATGAAAAACTTTTGTGCCTCTTACACCAATTACAAACCTGAGCAGCATTTTCCCCCATTGAAATACAGCAACACAGAGCACAAAAGCTGCAGTGTTACTATTAGCTATAAAAATTATTTCAGAATCACCCAGAAGCAATCTGTCACACTGAAGCATCACAAGGCAGAAGATTTAAAAGGCAAAAATGGAAAATAAGTGGAGTGAACAAGTCATAGGGGAGATGACAGACACTGTAAAGTTTCTCTTTTTGATTTACCAGTGTCGGGAGTCAACCAGCTCTGGCCGCAAGCTGAGCTTTTTGAGAGTTTCATAACCAACCACCATAACTATTGCTGTGGGTGCTGAGGATATGATGCGAGCAGAAAGGCCTTTGGTCATCCCCCAGAATCCTTCCTCTCTGATCAGCTGGTTAAAGGTTTCAATGACTGATGTCCTGCCCTCCACCTGTCCAAAAAAAAAAAAAAAAAAAAAACATTGAAATATTCAGCTATTAGGTTTTCTGGAGTTTAAGAAAAAATTACGCCAAAACTTAGAAAATTGTGAAAAGCTCACATCAGAATAATAACAACAACATACAAGTATAAAATAATTATACATATACATTAAATCAGTTCTGTTGTGTTGCTGGTTAACCGATTTACATAAGCTGGTTTTTGATAGTTCTGTGTTTTGTTGTACATGTAAACACAGTCATGCCGTGAGTTTATACTGCGCGTAATGGAAATCACCTGAACCCGGGCCCTGATGACATCCATGGGGTTGGTGACAGTGGAAGCAGTGGCAGCTGCAAGAGGTCCAGCCATTGCCTGTAGCACTAGATGAGGGCAGTTACTGGGAGCCATCTTAGACAACTGTTCTGTGGAGACGATAAGAGCAAATTAAATTTCATCAGAATCAACTGACACTGCATCAGTCTCTAATGAGACAGACTGCCAAAGATCCTTTGAAGAATAGGAAATTCAGAAGAACAGCATTTATTTGAAACAGAAACCTTGTTTTTCAGAAAAATCATTCAGGTCCCAGACATTCTTAGGTTTTTAACCCTTTCCAACAATGACTGTATGATTTTGTGATCCATCTTTTCACACTGAGGAAAACTGAGGGACTCATATGCAACTATTACAGAAGGTTCAAACGCTCACTGATGCTTCAGAAGGAAAAATGATGCAGTAAGAGCTGGGGGTGTAAACTTTTGAACAGAATGAAGATTTTTCTTATTTTTCTATTATTTTGCTTAAATATCTTTTTTTTTTTTTTTTTGATTTGGTAATGACCTCCTGCAGCTACAGAAGATACTTGCATGTTTCCCAGAAGACAACAATAAGTTATATTTACCCTGATCTTTTTTGTTTTCACCCTCGACTCTTAATGCATTGTTTTTCCTTCTGGAGCATCACTGAGTATATGAACCTTCTGTAATAGCTGCATATGAGTCCCTCAGTTGTCCTGAAAATATGTGTGAAAAGAAGGATCTTAAAAACATACAGTCATTGTTGGAAAGGGTTCAAACACACAAAAATGCTGAAAAACCAACAAATTTGTGGGACCTGAAGGATTTTTCTGAAGAACAGCAGGCAGTTTAACCGTTCAGGACAAACAAGGGACTCATGAACAACTATCACTAAACACACACACAAAAAAAAAATCAAGTGTATGTAAACTTTTGAACAAGCTCATTTTTAAAAATCCAACAATTATTTTCTCTTGTGGACTATATGTAAACATCTTTTATGTGAATGTGAAATATCTTACTCGGGTCAGTACTAAAAAAATAACATGCATTTTGTATGATCCCTCTTACGTTTTACAGATTCTGCAAGGTGTGTAAACTTTTGACTTCAACTGTATTTATTTAAAAAAGTGATGCTGAGGGTCAATACAACATCTCCTACCTGCATAGAAGTGGTAAAACGGCCACCAAACGGCACTGTTGGGGATGTATGTGAGTAGAGATGCCACATATCCTCGATAGAAGCCACGAATGCCATCCACAGCAAATATCTGCCCAATAATGTCTCTCGTCTGGCCGAAAAATACAGTGTGTTTTGCTCCCGTTTTGGGTTTCACTTTAAAGCGGGTCAGATGCTCCCCTTGGCCCTGCATCATGAGCTGCTGCGATATGACATCTATGGGAACAGTAATGCTCTGGGCCACCAGTGACGCCGAACCTCCCGCCACCAGTGACTTCAGCGTATTGTCTTTAGAGTAGTTGGAGACATATTTCCTTACCAGTTCGTAAGTGGTTATGTACGCCTGCCCTGATATGAGTGTGAACGTGGTCACCATAAAGCCCCTGTAAAGTCCTCTCAGACCCTCAGCTCTCAGAATCTTACGGAAGGCATCGTAGGTCCCAGTGTAGAGAGACTTCCCTTTCTGAACCTGCAGCCTGGTGCGGATCAGCGTGGCCGGGTAGACCGTGGCACGGATGGCCATGGTCATGAAGACCCCAAATGAGTAGAACTTGCGCTTGTCCAAATCCTCCCATTCTATGATCTGAATGTTGCGCTTCTGCTGCATGTTTCCTGCCTGTAGTGCCCGGCATGAGTCCTAGGCCTCCTGAAAAATAATAGGATAAATACACATATTAA
This sequence comes from Labeo calbasu, assembly GCA_019740295.1. Lineage (NCBI taxonomy): Eukaryota > Metazoa > Chordata > Actinopteri > Cypriniformes > Cyprinidae > Labeo > Labeo calbasu. The sequence continues at coordinate 50,633 of JAHKKF010537462.1, forward strand.
TGAGACAGTTGACCTAAAAAGAGCATTCTGTCATTTACTCACCCTTAAAACTAAACCTAAAAAACACTTGGAACAACATGAAGGTAAGTAAATTATGATTGAATTTTAATTTTTTGAGTGAATTATGACTTTAATTAATAATAATTAAACTGAGCATGTTTAATACATGATGAACAATTGAGGTTGTGGTACTACAAATGTAAGGAAGTTCAAAATCTACACTTTATAGTCAAGATCTGTGTGTAAAGTATTTCAGAACTTGAGTCAACATGAATTTTGTTAATTTTTTATTAAATGTGCACATCTTAAAGCAATTTAGTTATGGATATAGATGGTCTGCACTTATGTCATGGTTTGGTACCCGGATGTTGTGGCCATATTGGAGATACTCGGATGTAAATAACAGCATGGATTGTACGGTTAATGTACTTCTGAATACGTTGTTCTGCTAATTTATGCTGTCTAAACCACAGAAAAAAAGACATGTGGAAGCTGCCAAATTATATAATGAAGGATAGTAAGCAGGAAAGGGGGCAATATTTTGACAAACTAAAGTTAATAAGTGGTAAAGATACATATGGGCAGTATTAATTAAGATATTAGCCTAATATTTCATCTACCTGACTGGAAATGATAAGAAAATTCTTTCCCTGGAAATGCTGGTTCAGTTTGGCCAACCACAAATGCCTTTTTTTCCTCAGACAGTTTTTTGGCACTCTTCTACTTGATTTGCTATAACCTTTGGTAGTCTATAGTGCTGCACATATGGCCGCTTGATGATGCGTCCTGAAAACACTGTATTAAAACGATCGTTCAACCCAAAAATGAAATTTCTCTCACCATTTACTTATCCTGAATCCACTGTATGACTTTCTTTTGCTGAATTCAAAAGAACATATTTTGAGGAATGCTGGTAACCAAATAGTTTTGCTGTCTACTGACTTTCATTGTATGGATTGTAGAGAAAAACACCTTGTATTACATTTCTCAAAATACCTTGTTTTATGTTCCACAGAGGAAAGAAATTAATTGACATGAACGGGAGTACACGGTGACAGAATTTTTTTTTTGGTGTAAACTATCACTTTAACACTTACTGTTTTGGAAACGATAAACTGTAGTAGTATGCACTACTAGTTCCTAAAACATCTAGTAAAGTGCAGTGGTTCATTATAAAATGACATTGCTAGAGTGTTTCATTAGCTTTCAGTCTACATGCCTGAGCTAACCGCTGCTGGCTGCCTGTAACTTACACTAGTGCTGGTGCTAACACTATCTCTGTGTAACATAATACTTCTGTCTCACATCATGTTCAGATAAACACTGTCCTGCTCAACGATTCAGAAATTGCAGCTGCTTTTTAACACAGTGACAGTCTGACAGGAATCTGCTCGGTTTAATAGCATGATATATAACTTAGTGGCTAGCTAGCATGGCTCTCATGCGGCTGAATGGACAGCCGGACGCCGCTTTTTTGTGATCTCAGTTCGGTTACACTTGAGGAACAGCAGTGAACGGCTTACCGTGCAGCAGAGATGATTCAGAGATATGGCATATTTAGGATGACATTGGTGTGTGCGTTTAGCAAAGGACAGTAGCAATTGCTACAACCGCTCACCGGGTAGTGAACATGGTAGAAATCGGTGAGGATGGTGATGACGCCATCTGCGTCACTCAACTGAAGCGACCAATCACAGCTCTCTGGTCCGACTCTCCTTTAAAGGTTAAAGTTCATCGACCCGGTTGTCAGAAATGTTGTGGGTGTCATGATTCACACGTTATTACTTTAATTACTACTTTTATTAATTTAATTTAATTTAAATATTTTATCTTTAAAAAAGCATGCCAGCTAAGTAAACGTGGTGCAGTCGGGTATGTTGTAAGTGTAAGTTGCAACTCATGTCTTCCTTCCACAAAACCATTACTACGATTGACCTTATTCAAGGTCAGATTTTACCTTAGCAATTTTTTTTTTAATATGTATGTTATTAAATTAAATATATAAAATCATAATTTATTGAGTACTTTCATTTGGGAGGTGGCTGTCCCAAACTCTAACCCCTAAATTTCAATTTATAAAAACAATATTGAAAAATTGTTTGCAATTTATTCCATTGTTTTTAAAAATATGTATTTTTTTAAAATGAAGTCCAAAAAAATATTTGTGTTATATTTTCTTTGTGAATCATGAAACTTCATAAATAATAAAATCTGTCCCGCATTTTCATGACACTACCAAAACATCATTTTTTCTGTAATTAAGCACATTTTCGCGTGTTATTCAATAACTGTGCTAGCTAACCATGCACTGATTAGCATCTTTAAGCTAGGTTCAAAAGTATCTGAAATTGTCACTACCTAAACAGTCAGTATACCAAGCATTTGGTGGAGTTTCGGTAGTAACATCATTGATTTTTTCGGGTGTTATTCCATAACTTTGTCACTACCGAAACAGTCGCGACTAAAACATGTCATCATTGTTTCGGTAGTAACAAAAAGAAACACATAATCCTCAAATATGGGGGAAATAAACTAAATTTATTACGCAAAATTTTCGTATTTTAGTATGTTTTACTAGTGTTTTAGTATGCAAGTTAAAATTCTGTAATGTGATGTGGTCGCCACCAAATCAATACTGTCACTACTAAAAATATGCAGTCACAACCGAAACGTGATGTTTTGTCAAAAATATAGACCATTTCATCAGATGTAAACAACACTGGTCCAGAAGCACTTCGTGTTTTTTTGTTTTTTTATTTTTTATTTTACTTCACATATACAAATACATCTTAAAGGTGCTAATGTAACATTTTCATCCAGTCAAATGTTTTGTTGGTTATATTTTTTTGTGATGTTTGTGTAAAGTTAAAAAAAAAAAAGAAACAAGAAGTGTATCGGGACCAGTATGTTTACATCTGATGAAATGGTCTATAAAGTATAATGAATTAGCAGCTAAGATGCTATGATAGTGTTTGGTTCCATGTACAGTATATTCAAGCTAATAAATCATTACGTTTGAAATCAGTATGATCAACTTTCTGCCTTTTACAAAGAAAAATTGGATTTAAAATACAACACATCTCATATATTGCACTTTAAGTATTGTTCAAAATGTAACTGTTATTATTTACCTCTGAAAAAAAATGTTAATAGCATAAAAAAAATTATAATGTAGATGTAATTAAATTAGATATTACCTTGTTTCAGTAGTGACAAATTTGGGGAGAGGACAAATATTCCAAAACTTTCTAAAAAATACAATATGAGAATCAACTGCACAATTACTAGAAATGTGTACCTTGGATATTATACAATTTTTTGGAAAAAAACAAATTCCAACTCTGACTTTGGACCAATTCTGTAGAATGACCCAATCTCACTGTCCATACACCTACGTTTCCACAATGTGGTCAACAAATATGAATGAATGTTCCCCTGTTATATCAACAAAGCGCTGCAGATATTGTAGCTAAAGTGGAAATTCATTAACAATTCTTATCTATTTGTGAAGAGTAAACAGTACTTAATTAAATTTCCAGTATGTTCAATTATTAAACTTGGTTTTATTTGTAGTTGTAGAGACCATGTCAATTACTGATTCATAAAGTCCACCACAAGTTCACATTGTAGCATGCAGGTGCTTCTATAATTTAGATTACATATATTTTTTATCATAAAAGTGTTACAAACATACAACAAACCAGTTATATTGCTATTTTGATACTTGAACACATTTAATGTGCAGTGTGAAAGGTTGCTTTGAAATATCAGTAAGGTTAAGGTTTTTTATTTTTTTTATTTTTTTTTCAGTTACTGAGTTGTCTGTAACCGGAATGCCCCTCTACAATGTTAGTCTTGAACAATAATGTTTACTGATTTTGCATTTAGTGGTCTTAACAACAGTCTATAAGAATTCTGTGTATTTTGAAGACCTCGTAGTCATTCTTCTGATGAGTGAGTTTGTTGTATAGTGTAGACCATAAGACGCAAATCTCCTGCAATGGACGCTATTAGATGATCTTGTTTTACAAGCTCAAAGCCAAGGTAGCAGAATGTTCTGGTGAGGAGCACTGTGGATGAGACAAGAAGGCACAACTTCTTAAAAAAAGGCATCAGATTTTAGAACATTTCTGTCAATCCCTCTGGTGAAATGTGAGTAATTAATGTTTTAAAAGACAGCTGAAAGTTAAAAATTGTGTAATGTATTGTGGTTCTTTGTAACTATAAGACTCAACCCAACCCATTTCCAGCATATCCTAACCACTCATCCTGAACTTACATTTATCAGGCCTGTTCTTCATGAACCAAACAAATACATGATTGATCTTCAGTATCTCCTCTGCAAACTCCAAAACAGCAGTGAGCCTTCAGGATGAAAGAGAATAAAGAAAACATATTTACCAATTCCCTTTTAAGGAAAGTCAGTTCAATCTGACACCATATTTGCAATGCCCTCTGGCTATTTCAGACATGCAAGACCAACTCCTACCTCGAATGGGGAACTACTGAAATCTCAAAAAGCACTTGACAAACTCACATTTTAAAAACACATTTCAAATCAGTAATAAAACCTGAGGAACTGTCCCATAGATGTTATTTCTTATGCTCAAATGTTGTTAAAAAAATTTCAAGTTGACCAAGCCAGTGTGCATGTCTAACCACACGTCTAAGGACATTGACCATTTCTATTGGAACTGGAGCTTCTAACGACAGCTGCAGTGACATAATTGGTGATTTTATTTAAAAAGCGGAACTTATTACGTGAACTATGAGTGAACTGTCTTGGTACAGTTGTTGATACTTCCACTTGTATTGTCAAATGTGTTTGGCTGTGAAGAATCTGCCCCTTTTGGGATACAGTGAGAGTGCAGAAGTAGTTATGTAAGACCTTTTAGGCCAGGATTAGAAAGTTTTGAAACATTTATAACCTCTATAAATGTGATAGCAGTAGGGCTTAGTGATCCATTCACACTGTCTTGCTGCTAAAATAGGTCTTTATATGAGGTACTCCTCCTGGCAGTATACTAGGGTGATTATAGTTTAAGGGATAGTTCACCCAGAAATGAAAATTCTGTCATTAATTACTCACCCTCATGTCGTTCCAAACCCGTAAGACCTTTGTTCATCTTCAGAACACAAATTAGGATATTTTTGATGAAATCCGAGAGCTTTCTGACCCTGCATAGACACCAACGCAACTGCCACTTTCAAGGCCCATTGTGGTACTGTCGTGAACGCACGTTGAAGACTGACTCGGAAGAGAAGAAATTGTTGAATAAAGCTGTTATTTTTGTTTTCTTGTGCTTAAAGGAGAAGTTAAATTCCAAAACAAAAATTTACAGATAATTTACTCACCCCCTTGTCATCCAAGATGTTCACGTCTTTCTTTCTTCAGTCAATAAAATCAATTATGTTTCTTGAGGAAAACATTTCAGGATTTTTTTCCATATAGTGGACTTCAATGGTGCCCCCAAGTTTAAACTTCCAAAATGCAGTTTAAATGCAGCTTCAAAGGGCTCTAAATGATCCCAGCTGAGGAAGAAGGGTCTTATCTAACAAAACGATCTGTCATTTTCTAAACAAACTGACAATTTATATACTTTTTAACCTCAAATGCTCATCTTGTCTAAGTCTGCATGAAGTCTGCATTTTTTTCCCGGTTCAATACGGTCAACACAGTTAGTGTATGTTGAAAAACTCCCATCTCATTTTCTTCCCCAACTTCAAAATCATCCTACATCACTGCAGAAGTACTGACCCAGTGTTTACAAAGTGAACATGCAACGAAGATCAAACGCCCTTCACAAATGCAAGGTAAAAATGGTAAAACAGTGATGTAGGACATTTTTGCCGTTGAAGAAGAAAATGAGACGGGAGTTTTTTGACATACCCTAACTGTATTGACCCAGATTACACTGACTACGCATGCGAATCGCAGAGACGACACAAGACAAGCATTTGAGATTAAAAAGTATATAAATTGTCAATTTGTTTAGAAAATGACTGATTGTATTTCTAGGTAAGACCCTTCTCCCTTGGCTGGAATCGCTTATAGCCTTTTAAAGCTGCATTTAAACTGCATTTTGGAAGTTCAAACTTGGGGGCACCATTGAAGTCCACTATATGGAGAAAATTCCTGATTTTTTTTCCTCAAGAAACATAATTTCTTATTGATTGAAGAAAGAAAGACATGAATGAACATCTTGGATGACAAGGGGGTGAGTAAATTATCTGTAAATTTTTGTTCTGGATGTGAACTTCTCCTATATTTCTGGGCCTTGAACATGTCAACTGTGTTGCTGTCTATGCAGGGTCAAAATGCTCATGGACTTCAAAAACATCTTAATTTGTGTTCTGAAGATGAATGAAGGTCTTACAGGTTTGGAACAACATGAGGGTGAGTAATTAATGACAGAATTCTCATTTTTGGGTGAACTATCCCTTTAACTAAAACTATTACAACATTTTTGTTAAATGAAATAAGACGAAAAAAAAAAGATAAAATAAAAAAAATAAATAAATAAAGGAGGATGCTAAAAATAAAGGATATTAAATGTTGCATCAGGGAAATGTTTAGTAAAAAATAAAAATAGAGTTCAGTTCATACAAATCGCGTACCCTTCTTTGGTGCCTTTGAGAAGTTCTCCATTTGGTAAACCAACAAAGAGGCTATGGCCAGAGAGCACAGTCTGCAAACTCCATGACAGCTGCTCACTTAGCTGATACTGAAAAAGCAGAATAGATGATTCGCTGTCCAGTGAGGTCACCTGCTGTTTCACAGTTAACTTCCCATCCTGCATGAAAGGGTGACACAAAAATTAAATTAGCAAATTACATTCATCCATGCTTTTCCATCCAGCTCGGTATCATCACTGCAGTTAAATAAAGTCACATTCATCTCATAAACCTGGACAGAAGTAGCTGCTTATACTTTGGACCATTTATTAGTGCTAAATAGACTGTCTCAGTTAAGACAATATTTTCTCATATGTAGCTTTGGTAAGTAAACATCATAACCTTATAAAGTCACCTTATAAAGGAGCACATCCTGAGTCCGGTCCCTGCCTGTGCTTTCCCCATCTGTGTTCATCCTCTGTAGGTGAGGGGCATCAGGAGCACCACTGAGGCCCTGGAGCCTGCTGCCTGACCCAGCGGAGGACACAAGCTGAATCCAGAAGCACAGCTCTGCACAGACACAAGACAGAACTTGAGTTTGTGGTCCAAGTAACTCATGTTAAACAAACAAGCCATAAGATATTGCCAGTGTGACACAAACTTCCATTTGACTGCATATGACATATATATACATATATATATATATATATATATATGGCATGTATTTGATTGCATATAGTTAGGGCTGCACGATTATGACAAAAATCATAATTGTCAATTATTCCCTTAAAATTGTAATTGCGATTATTAAATACGATTATCGCAATTTACATTGAATGATGTTTTGAATAGCTTTGAAGCAAAGCTATTTTTTATAGTTTGAGACAACTGCATGCCACATTTTTACAAATAGTTTCTTCTTTAAATATAAAAAAATGAAAACAATGAAAGAAAAAAAAAAACTCTTTAAGATAACCTGTAGGAAAAACACACACTCTCACACAAACATTGTCATCCAAGATGTTCATGTCCGATTTTGAACTTTCAATGCAGTTTAAATGCGGCTTCAAACGATCCCAGATGCGGTTGTAAATGATCCCAGCCGAGGAAGAAGGGTCTTATCTAGCAAAACAATCGGTTATTTTCATTTAAAAAAAATAAAATTTAAATACTTTTTATTCTTAAACGCTGGTCTTGCCTTGCTCTCGTTGAACTCTGTATTCTGGCTCAAGAAAGTTAGGGTATGTCGAAAAACTCCAATCGTATTTTCTCCCTCAATTTCAAAAATCATTTCAAAATCATCCTACATGGCTGCAGAAGTACCGACCCAGCCATTGCAAACATGCAAAGAAGATCAAACACCCTTAACAAAAAATGTAAAACAGCGACATAGGACGATTTTAAAGTTGAGGGAGAACATGAGATGAGAATTTTTCGACATACCCTAACTGCCATAAACCGGAAAAAAAAAACAGTCCAGGCAGAGCAAGACAAGACAAGCGTTTGACATTAAAAAGTATATAAATTGTATTATTTTTATGAAAATAACCAATTGTTACGCTAGATAAGACCCTTCTTTCTCGGCTGGGATATTTTACAACCGCATTTTGGATCGTTTGAAGCCGCATTTAAACTGCGTTTTGGAAGTTCAAAATCAAGGCACCATATCAGTCCATTATATGGAGAAAAATGCTGAAATGTTTTCCTCAAAAACATAATTTCTTTACGACTGAAGAAAGAAAAACATGAACATCTTGGATGACAATGGGTGAATACATTATATGTGAATCTTTGTTTTGGAAGTGGACATCTCCTTTAAGCAAGCAGAATAATTTAGGGATTTTTTATTTTTTTTTGGTAAATAATTGTGCCATCTGTAATTGTAATCACGATTAGAAATTCGATTAATTTTGCAGCCCTACACTAAGCGCATCACAATGTATGTTTAATTCTACAATTATTGAACTATCAGTACTGAACTAAAGATATTTTCTATCCCCTATCCCTGAACATAACCTTTACACCAACATGTTCATTTTACAACTTGACCTCCAACACCTAGTCTAAATTGTCATTAAAAGGAATTTTCATTGCTTAAAAGAGCGTCATAAGTAATATGCATTCACAGCATATAAAAAGGCTCTATTAACTGTGGCTTTTCATTATATTTATTTATTGGACGCTTTGCGAGCAAGCATTGCGTAACGTCCAGCTTGAGGACGCGCTCGCTGATCTAATGGTGCAAACTGGTTGACACCGGAGGAACGTGCAGTGCTACAAACTTTAACAATTGTGTGTAAAACGCTGCAAATAAACGCAAAGATCAGACAGGACAGAGATGATAAAGAAAAGATCTGATAGGACAAATGTGCGGTCAGGGGCATGAACTTGATGATGTAAGAACATGATGTACTCAACACCGTCACGAATCTAAATATGGAACAACACACTGAGTCTTAAACAGTTCCTCAGCGACAGAAAGGGATGACAGTTGATTGATTTTCAGACACTGTTAATTAAATATGAATCACCGCGTATTCGTCTGAATACCAGGTTACAATTTTTCCTCATTGTAGCTTAGGTAGCAGTTCATCTGCAGAACATCAGTGGCTTTTCAGTTGGAGATAATGAACATTTTAATGCAATATAAAAAAAATATACAGTATTTATTAAGAGACAATAACTGAGTCTTATCCATGAGGGTGGATCTAGCACTGAGGGTTTCTATGAACGCCAAACCGTATCGTGAATGTCTCTGAGCTGATGCTCGAGTACTTACCTAACCAAGGGAAAAATAATAATAATAATAAAATAAGCGACAACTACTTACCTTGCCTGGGTGTTGATCATTTCTTCTCTTTGGTAAATTGCCCTGTGTCGTGCGCACTTGTTCGATTCACGGGTTTTAACAAACGTTATGATGCTGCGTCCTCAAGCACGCCCTCTCCAGTGGATCGAGTGCTGCTTCATCATCATTTTAGGAGGTTACGTCTCGTTTCGCCTCAGTGCCCAAGTTTATTTACTCATTCGAGGAGGAAACTGTGATATCCCCCTCGTTTTCCTCGCATAAACATCTACAAATAACAAACTTACATAAGAAAGAAAATAGAAAGTGTTTGTGTTAAAGACAAGTTGTTTACACAATCAGTTTATTTAAACGTCTACAGAAGGACTGCCATAAAAAGACAACATATATGATGAATAAGTGGAATTTATAAACGCAGTCTGGCCAGAATGTTCCCTTCTCGATGGACAACGGAAAACCAGTCATAATCAGTTGTTATGTCAGAACATCACCACTAGAAGGAGCAATAATCCTAATATCCCAACCCTGTCCACCATTGTTACCTCACGATTCGCTTGTTTGTAACGCCGCGCTCTCTAGTGCCATACCAACACAGAACTAGCCTATATAACTAACTATAAAACTATATAAACTGCACGTAAACGTCAACGACGAGACATTTTGAATAGGCTACAAAAACAAGTAAACGAACTTTGCAGTCAGTGTCAGTCATTTTCAAAGAATTCATGTTGTAAGAAAGTGATTATTCAGGCAGGGAACAGTGTCTTCATTCATTTGTAAAATTACCAGAGTGAAATTACTAAAACATGAAATATTATTAACACAAGTTAATATGATTTAATAATTTTAATACATGTTTAATACATTTTTATTAATCTCTCACTACTAAAACCACAACTTATCAATACTACATAAAAATATACACTGGAATTCAAAAGTTTGGGATCAGTTAGACTTGTAATGTTTTTTTAAAGTAGCCTCTTATGCTCATCTGCATTTATTTGATCAAAAATACAGAAAAAACAGTAATATTGTGAAATGTTATTATAAAATGTATAATATAGAAAATAATAGTTTCTATTTGAATATACTTTAAAATACAATTTATTCCTGTGATGCAAAGCTGAATTTTCATCAGCCATTACTCCAGTCCTTAGTGTCACATGATCCTTCAGAAATTATTCTGATATGCTGTTTTATTACTTTTCTTATTATTTTGGCAACAGTTGTGCTGGCAAATATTTTTGATACTTTTTTCAGGATTCTTTGATGAATAAAAAGTTAAAAAGAATGGCATTTGTTCAAAATAGAAATATTTTCTAACAATATAAATCTTTGCTACCACTTTTTAAAATTAATTTAACACATCCTTGCTGAATAAAAGTATTAATTTCTTTCAAAAAAAAGGAAGAATAGAAATTTACTGACCATAAATTTTTGAACTGTAGTGTATATTTTTAAAAAAAGATTTCTATTTTAAATAAAAGCTGTTCTTTTTACCGTTCGTTCTTCAGTGAATCCTGCAAGAAAGTATCACAGGTTCCAAATAAATAAATAAATTAAGTAGCACAACTGTTTCCAACACTGATAATAATTTGGCATATTAGAATGATTTCAGAATGATCATGTGACACTGAAGACTGGAGTAATGATGCTGAAAATTCAGCTTTGATCACAGAAAAAAAATTAATGTATAATAAAATAGAAAAACATTATTTTACGTTGTGATAATATTTCACAATATTGCATTTTTCTCTGTATTTTTGATCAAATAAATGCAACATTTAAGATTGCATTGATCCCAAACTTTTGAACAGCAGTATCCTAAGAAAATATAAATAATGTAATGTTTAAAACAATGTCCCAAATGAAGACAAAGGTTAAAATATACCTCATGTAAACAGCTTCACAGCCATGTCTTTACCTTTTGTCAGCAGTCAGGCAAAATCACTGTTTTTACACTGAAGGTCAAGGAAAAGTCTTTGACCCTTAATGTTTGTCCCTGATGGTGTTGATCCCTATTGAGTGACTGAATGCTGCACCAAAATTATGTAGGTGAATTCATCTAAACATGCTGATCCTAGTTATATAAAAAATTCCTTAAAAAAATTAGCTTTTATTTTTTTATGTGTTGTGTCTTAACTCAACTACAACATAGTATTTAACAAGAGAGAAATGGTTGTACAAGTGTGCAAAAATATTGTCCTTGCATTGAGGGGGTGTCATGTTTGCTTTGTCCCAAATCAAATCCTAGCAAAAACATGAATCTTCCAAATTGAAGTCATCAACAAGTGAACAGCAAATATGCTGATTGAGTGTTTTTTTATTACTGTTTGGAGATGCGTGGGGAGGTAATGACGGCGAGAGGGTGTTTGTCTTCTTCGGTTACTGGAGATTTGTTGAGTAGGTTTAGTTTCCCTTAAAGAAGTCGCATTAATCAAATCATTTGGTGATTATATTACATATATCAGTATAAGAACACAACCCTGTCTAATATTTCAAAATGATATGACCTCACAAAATGACTCAATACAATAACATGATCCTGCTGCTAGTGTGGCAGTGAGAACGAGGCTCTTGGCAGCGCAGACTGGCCTCCCTCACTTTGCCTCATTAGATAAAGAGGCATGAAGCGGAGGCTGGTCATTTGCACAGCTCATTCTAAGGGGAGGGTTGTCTAATCTTCCTCAGTACAAACATGACTCTGGAAGGTTGTGGAATGCCTCTGCTGTGGGGGCGGCAGAGGGTCAGGCTGAGGCCAAGGCAGGTGGTATACATCAGCCGACGGATGACATCGCCTACCCCCACCACCCTCTAAACACTGGGAAACACCGCCAGCTGAGGAAGAGGAGACGGGGGACACGATTGAGGCTATATGTCTATACATTACACTTGTTTGAAAAGGACAAGTTAAACAAAACTTTGGATGAGCCTGAATTTAGCAGGCCCGTGTCAAAAGCTCTGTTCTTTTGATTTTATTGCACAAACATGCACTGAAAAAAAAAAAATCTAGGAATCAATTTTAACTCAAAAATTCAGAGTAAATTTCACAAATATTTCTAAAGAAATGGCAAGGATATCTTTGAAATAAACATGACATTTTTTAGTAGACTGAAATATTATAACATACTCTAATATTCTTTGTTTTATTTACAGCTTATAAAAATCACATTTTTTTTTTATAGTGATGTAAATGTAAATTCAAATGTGCCATTAGAGACTTCATGATCTGAATGCAGATTTTTCATATATACATTATTAAATTTTTTACGAAAATATTATAGTTATTCCAGCTGCAGTTTTTAACAAGGTTGATATATATATCATATATCATATATCACATATATCATATATATATATGATATAATTATTTTATATATAAATTATAAAATAAAAATGGGAAAATACATATAGACATTAAAAAAATAATAAAATGATAAAAAAACGTTGAAAATATAAAATAAAAATATAAAAATGAAAGCTAATTCAAACTATTAATAAAAACTGTAATAGCATCTCAATTATACTAAAAAAAATTAAGTAAAAATGGAAAAAAATATATATAGACATTACAAAAAAGATTTAAAAAAAACACAACAAAATTATGAAAACATTAACAAAATGAAAATGAAAACAGAAAATATAAAAATGAAAACTAATTCAAACTATTAATAAAAACTGTAATAGCATCTCAATTATACTAAAAAAAATACATAAAAATGGGAAAAAATATAGACTTTCAGAAAAAAATTAAATAATAATAAAACAAAACAACAAAATTATGAAAACATTAACAAAAATGAAAACATAAAATATAAAAATGAAAACTAATTCAAACTATTGATAAAAACACAATAACATCTCAATAATACTAAAAAAAATAATAAAAATGGAAAAAATATATAGGCATTAAGAAAAAAGTCAAATGATAAAAAAACACAACAAAATTACGAAAACGTTAACGAAAATTAAAATGAAAACAGAAACTATAAAAATGAAAACTAATTCAAACTAATAATACAAACTATAATAGCATCTCAATGATACTAAAAAAAACAGAAAAAATCTATATAGATATTACAAAAAAATTAAATTATAAAAAAAACAAAAAACAAAATGAAAACAGAAAATATAATAATGAAAACTAATTTAAACTATTAATAAAACTATATCATCTTAATGATACAAAAAATGGAATAAAAATAGAAAAATATGATAATAATAAAAAAAGCAAAAACAAAAGCACAACAAAATTATGAAAACGTTAACAAAAATTAAAAACAAAACAGAAAATACAAAAATGAAAACTAATTTAAACTATTAATAAAAACTATAATAGCACTAAAAACTAAAAATGACACTAAAAATGCAACCTATCCCACAAAATGTTCTTCATAATGAAGTAGATATTTTACCATGTCTAGAGGAAAAACATCTTGGAAACAAATATGTATGCAGCAATTAAGATGATTAAAATGAATAAAAGTTTACAGAATAACTTTTGTTTTATTTCCCTTTGCTCACACAGTGACATTGACATTAGCTGAATTGTATTATTATTGTTGTTGTTTTTATTGTTATTATTTTTACATTGATTAATACTGCTTGACCTGAGCAAGCAGCTGTCCTCCTGGCGGCCTGTCAACCATTTGATGTCAATAGGCCTTTTGTTCCTCATTCTTAATCCTACCACTCCACACACACTGTGTCCACTTCTCTGGGCATAACTGTGTCCCATATTATGTAAACAACAAAGGGTGACTGAGGTTGTGTTTGAAAAACTTTTACCACTTGCAGTTTTCCTCTCTGCGGCTGAGTCAACACCGAGTTTAGTACGAGAGCATACTTTCAGAGCCGTAAAGGCAATGGAGCAATATGCACAGTTCTGATCTCGTACATGTATGGTTACATTTAGGCTGCTTTATTTATCATCCCATATGGCCCCGTTTTTTTAAAGCGACAGAAAGTGCACAGCATGGAGCGTCTGAATAATGCAAACTGTACCGTCCTCTCAAGTCCAGAGAGAGTGTGTTGTGCAGTTGTGGAAAGAACAGGAGCTGACAGGCCCATACAGGAGGGAGGGTCATTATGAAATATTCATCTTTCTTAGAGGCTGAGACAGACTTTAGTAGATGTGATGGACAGCTGCGTACTGCCCAGTCCCTTGCTGTATTTAAGTCTGAAATGTGCAGACTTTTCTAGTGATTCCAAGTAATTGTTCTCATCGTCTCACAAGAGTACACAAAAGCATATATGAGGTGATATTAGTGTAAATGCAACTATGAAAGTTAGTCTTCCTCACAACATTTTTACATTTTTGGAATACCAAATGATAATGGCCCAAGTCAACAGCAAAACATATGTGATCATTTTTCATTTTAAAACCTTTTACCATTGCTCTCATACTTATGTAGTAGGTAAATCTTAACATATGTATACGCACTGGCCCACTTAAGCTCCATCATGCACGCCCCTTATCCAGCCCTTAACAGTCCCATGCATCACTGAATCACTCCCCCGACTTCTGTTTAATATTTGATGAGATCAGTTCCTCTTGACTGGTTTTTCTGTGTTTCTGTAGTTCTACTTTGCAGTCTGTGCTGTGCGAGAGGTTTAAAATGGCTATATGAAGTTCTGCTTGCGCCACCAGAAAAGTGGGTCTCAAAAGCTGTTTGTGCATGATGGCAAGTCTTAAAAAAGCCTTGCCGATGGTGACCGTCCTCCTAAAATCAAGTTTCAATACTATTGCTGAAAAAACTTCAATTTGTGTGCTCGTAGACTTTAGGATAGCGCCATTTTGAATTTTACGCAGGTGAAAACATGACTGTGAGGAGTGTTCAATGTCTAGTCAAGTCACCTTTATTTATATAACACTTTATACAATACAGATTGTGTCCAAAGCAGCTTTGCAGTGTTAAACAGGAAAATAGTGTGCCGGTTATGCAAGACGACAACAGTAAACACTAATTTTTCAAACACTTAATATTCAGTTCATCACTGATTGTACAGCTTAGTTCAGTTCAAATAGTGTCTGTCCAATCAAGTCGACAATATTGCCAGAAATCAAGTGTCCCCAACTAAACAAGCCAAAGGCAACAGTGGCAAGGAACCAAAACTCCATTGGTGACAGAAACAGAGAAAAAAAACCTTGGGAGAAACCAGGCTCAGTTGGGGACCAGATGAAACCAGCATGATTGCAGCAGAAGTCAGACTGAACAGAGGACTTGTCTGGTTCTTGTGGTCTAGTTAGCTGTCTAG
>JAHKKF010537463.1:0-16027 GCA_019740295.1 Labeo calbasu
GAAGCCGCATTTAAACTGCATTTTGGAAGTTCAAAATCGGGGCACCATAGCAGTCCATTATATGGAGAAAAATGCTGAAATGTTTTCCTCAAAAAAACGTAATTTCTTTACGACTGAAGGAAGAAAGACATGAACATCCAACATCCAAGACCCCCTTGGATGACAAGGGGGTGAGTACATTATATGTGAATCTTTGTTTTGGAAGTGGACTTCTCCTTTAACATTTACATTAATCTTTGTGTATAAGAAAACCAGAACATCAAAGCCTGATGATTGGGATGGCGACTCATGTTCTTAGTGAGATCAAACACTCCACATGACAAAAACACAGTCCAAAAGTGTTTGTAAAAGAAAAGATGATGGAGAGAAAGGATGCTCTGATGCAGGTGTGCCATCTCTTTTCCCTCCCTCTTTTCCTCTCTTCTTCTTTCCCAGGGGACGGCTGAGATGTGTTGGCTGACTGCATCAGCAGAGTAGGTGGAGTGGACCCAAGGAGACAGCCTGGCGCCAGTCTGCACTCCATCTCTACTCCACTCGCACACACATGTACATACACACACACAGGCACTGATGGAGATGGGACTGAGATAGACTGAGAGATGGAAAAACAGAAGGATGAGGGAGATGCAAGTGAGATGGCAGAGATACAAGCTGAAATCCATCCACATTAGCTCCATTAGATCTGAGCATCAGGTCCAGGTTGAGATCGTACGGCAGGAAGTAGTATCGTGGGGTACGGCCCGCCGGCTAATGTAGCCCCGGGCAGTGCTGGTGTTAGGATGCTCAGAGCAGACAGTGATAAGGTTTACTCTCCTCATAAACCCACCACAACATCACTTCTGATTTGTCTTTCTCACAGTCAACAGGAAAAGTGTTCATATACGCTAGGGTGCAAGAGCAGTTTTCAACTGCATAATCTAATAATGCCTTCTGGGAAAAACCCCACAATTGTACATTAGCTGGACACTGAGGGTTTCATATTAATAAGTAGATCTGTTTTTCATCAGATGATATGTGAATGGGCAGCTGGATTTGACCTGGGTGATTTTAAGGCATGCCGGTAAAGTCGGTGATGTTTGCTATTGTAATGTAAGCAGGGACAGCAATGATGTCAGCTGTGTTTTTGTCATCCAATACCACACAAGGTGACACTTGCAAGATCAAAACAATGACACACTCGGCTAAATAAGGTCTCAAAGGAAGTGATATCAGCGCAAGACAGAGGAAAAAGCTGGATGAAGGTCAGAGGGCTGGTGAGTCAAAGTAGACATAGCAGAGGAGGAAGAAATGGACTACTCGTAGAAATCTCAATGGGAGAAAGTGTGAGGCTCAATATGGTGGCTGCACAAATCCAGTTAAATGAGCCAATCAAATAAAACATGAAAAGCAAAGTTGAAATTTCTGAGGATAAAACAGGCAATTATAGCTAAGCAACATTATATTTCAAAAGCCATCTTTTTTTATACATAATGACCAGATGACGTCTTGAAAGCACCGCTCTCTCTCTGTGAACGACCACTGTCTGCCACTGCATGTGTCTTTTTAGCTTTATTTTCCCTTGAAAATGAGTGGGAAGTATAGAAGCATGTTTCCTGCACAAAATAAAATAAATAAAATAAAAAAGTAGTAATAAATAAGATAATTGTGAGTTTTTATCTCACAATTCTGTAATTTTTTTTCCCAGAACTGCAAGGCATAAACTTGCAATTGTGAGTTATATTGCCAGAAATGGCAGATATAAACAAGCAATTGCGAGTTATAAAGTCAGAATTGCAGAATAAACTTACAAATTTGAAAAAAAGAGTCACAATTGTGAAATATAAACTCGCAATTCTGACTTTTTTCTTGCAATTTGCAAATTCATACTTGTTTACAAATTCTGACTTGTTTTCTCAGAACTGTGAGATAAAAACACGCAATTGTCAGTTAGATATAAATACGCAATTGCCAGTTATAAAATCAGAATTGCAGAATAAGCACACAATTGTGAAAAAAGTCACAAGTTTGAGATATAAACTCGCAATTATGACTTTTTCTTGCAATTCGCAAGCTCATATCCCACAATTCTGAACTGTGAGATAAAAACACGCAATTGTGAGTTATAAAGTCCAATACTGAGGAAAAAAAAAATTCTAATATTTCTTTACAATGATAAGTTTATATCTCATAATTCTGAGGAAAAAGTAAATTTTGCGATGTAAACTTTTTTTTAAAAAATGTAAGAAAGATGCAAAAATCTATTATACAGTGGTAGAAACAGGATTCCATAGGAACAACTATATTGTAGTTATTTTTTATATATAAACATATTTTAAACCATATTTAAAAAGCAGAATTGATTGTGTTGGCTAATAGATCTCAGCTGTGTTTCCATTACAGATTGGCCAAAACATCTGTGATATTTTATAAATGTTGATAAAAAACTATTGCGAAATTATGGCTTTTCCATTATCCAATGTTATGCGTCTAAAATGTAATTTACTCCTCTTGCGATAAGTCATGGCGATGTTGGTAGGTTTACGTATATCGCAGCCACCACACAAGCCATTATTTTTATTCAAAGGAGACGTAGGTATGTATACCCATTTACTCTCTGTATAATAACAAAAACATTTATTTCAGTGAGGGAAAAAAAAGAGCCCAAAACTATCAGTTTCAACATTTTGAACAATAGGGCCCTACGATCTTTTTCTTTCTTTTATATTTTTCAGAAATTGTTGTGTTTTAATTTTTCTGATAATCAAATAAATGCATTAAACATTTATTTATTTTTAATCAAATAAAAATTAAACCCTTTTATTTTTTTGGCAAACAAACAGAAGTTTACTGTTAAAATTAATACATGGAAGCAAATTTGTGTAAATAATCTGTTAAATTTTTTTTTTAAATAATTGTATTCATATCTAAACAGTCTTTTTGCGTTTTAATATTCACAAACATTAGTCCATATCGTGATTTGAATTAAGTGACAGACCCAGTTTTGAATTATTCATCCAAAAATTGTCGAATTCCATGGCATTCCGCACTATAGAGTGAATTCCGTTTTTATGAATGACTTTTGTTGTGATCTAGTGCTATATAGAAAATAAAATTAAAATTACCTTGACCTTCAAGAGGGGCGGGGCGCCCCCCCCCCAATATAATGACTGGGCATATTTGTAGCAATAGCAAAAATACACTGTATGGGTCAAAATGATCAATTTTTCTTTCCAAAAATCATTAGGATATTAAGTAAAGATCATGCTCTATGAAGACTTAATTTTTGATTAGTAATATGCATTGATAAGAATGTATCTCAGTGTTTTTTTTTTTTTTTGCACTCTCAGATTTCAGATTTTCAAATAGTTGTATCTCGGCCAAATATTGTCCTATCCTAACAAATACATCAATGGAAAGCTTATTTATTCAGGATTCAGATGATGTATAAATCTCAATTTCAAAAAATTGACCCTTATGACTGATTTTGCGGTCCAGGGTGACACATGATGACTACATTAAATTTCCAGTTACTAAGAATCTTGTGTCATGCAACTTTCACAATCCTGCACTAAACAATCCCATTGCATATTAATCAATTCTTCTACTGCACACAACTCTATAACAGCATCATTCATCTCAGTAATGCTTCTATTACTCCTGAAACACTAAGGCCTAGAACTATCAAAAAAACGAGAATTTAGATGGCTCGCCCTATTTGTGTGAAATTAATTACACTGCCAAATTCTAAGTGCTGCATTTTAATCTTTAAAGCAAGTCATTTTTTGCATTTGTCAGGATCTCATCTCTCTCTCTCTCTCTCTCTCTCTCTCTCTTCTTGCATCCTGTCCAGATCTGTAAACCATCTGTCCCTTGGGGGCGTCCCTGCCTGGCACAGCTTGCCAGCCTGTCTGACCACATCCCCGCTGGCAAGAGTGCCAGCTGCAAGTTTGCTCTCTGTATCTCTGTCTCTCTCTCACTCTCTACCCCATCCACCTCCCATCACTTTTGGTGCCCACAGCCAGGCTGGTGTCTCCAGATGCCCAGGGGGGGTGCAGGGGGTTTGGGAGGGTACGCTGCCTCCTAGACAGCAGATGCTGCCAATTAACTTCCCCGCCACAGGCTCTCAGAGGGAGGGTGTGCGTGTGCAGGGGCAGAGGGGAAGTTGTGGGGAGGTATGTACATTTGGGGGTATATTGGTCATGGTATTTATTGAATTGACCGAAGTCATCTTGTCTCAGACAGACAGACAGCACTATGCTCTCCTCTCCCTCTGTGCTTCTGGCCTGTCCCTCAGTGCCACATGCCACACTAGAGCCTCTGAAACATCTCAATTACATCCAGAGAGCAACATACCAGCCAACCGGCCATGTCCCTGTAAGGGCTGAAGTCACAGGATTCTGTGCAGCCTACATTGCGGAGCAAAGAGAAAACTGACAACACGCTGACAGACAAGACAGAGCAGGTTACTTCTGGTATGAAACAAGCTTTACGTTGCTGTCATTTTTTAAGAAATTCAAACAATAAATACCGTTTTGTAGCTCTTTAATGTGTTGTGACAGATCAGTGTATTGCCTTATTAGATCAATCGCAATGTGAACCGATTGTCTTTTCATATTTACTTAAAAGAACATCAGAACGTATTTTATTTAAAACGCACAAAAGCGTCAATACGCACAATTTTTCAAGTTTAAGTCCACCGAAGTTAATCGGCTCCCCTGTCTGATTTGTTTGTCGGACAGAATGGCGGATTCTGCATTATGATTGGTCAGATCGCCTGTCAATCAAACTGTTTACAAAGGGTCAGTTAACAACAATGCAAAAGAAAGTACAAATAGGTTAACCAATCAGAACAGAGGTCATTTGCAAACAGTAAAATCAACCAGTTTCTGAGGGCAAGAGAGATGGCAAAGTGGTAATGTAAAATGATATTGACTGTTTTTGGTGCATTTCAGGAAAAATACTGTTATTTTAATCAATGTCTCTTCTGAATCGGTTAAAAATGAATGAAAAAATGACAAAATGTCACAGTGCAATTTCACAAAATCAAAAGAAAAAAAATATGAGGAAAAGATTAATTTATAATCATTACGTTTTGCCACAAATCTTGTTCCATTTTCTGTAATAAAGTCATGACAAAATGAATGAATTAAAATAGCATGAATTAAAAGCCAGTACAATAAATCTTATCATACAAACATACTTAAAAGGATAGTTCACCCAAAAATGAAAATTACCCTATGATTTTCTCACCCTCAAGCCATCCTAGGTGTATATGACTTTCTTCTTTCAGACGAATACAATCCGAGTTATAATAATTTAAAAAAAGTCTTGGCTCTTCAAAGCTTTATAATGGCAGTGAATGGCTGTTGAGATTTTGAAACCCAAAAAAGTGCATCCATCCATCATAGAAAGTACTCCACATGGCTCCAGAGGGTTAATAAAGGCCTCCTGAAGTGAACTGAAGCAGTTTTGTAAGAAAAAGATCCATATTTAAATTTTTATAAGCCGCAATCTCTAACTTCAGCTAACTGATACGCGCGTTTACGAGAGAGTGGCGTTCCAGCGGATGACGTAGGATGTAGGCATAGCATAAACTCTGGTGAGAAGTGACAAACACAGAAGTGTACAGGAGAGTGCAAAACAAAACACCAGTCATGAATTAGAAGTACAAAATGAGGATTTGTAAAGAAAAATGTTGGAGGATTTCGATAGCATATTCTCACCGGAGCTTACGCTGTGCCTATATCCATTGTTATCTGGTGGAATATCACTCTCTCTTAAAGGCACGTATGACAGTTAAGCATACAGAAGTTAGAGATTACGATTTATGAAGTTTTAAATATGAACATTTGCTTACACAAATGCATTGATTTACTTCAGAAGACCTTTATTAACCCCCGGAGCCATATGGAGCACTTTTTATGATGGACGGATGCACTTTTTTGGGCTTCAAAATCTCAACACCCATTCACTGGCATTATAAAGCTTGGAAGAGCCAGGACATTTTTTTATGTAATTCTGATTGTATTCATCTGAAAGAAGAAAGTCATATACACCTAGCACGGCTTGAGGGTGAGTCAATCAAGGGGTAATTTTCATTTTTGGCTGAACTATCCCTTTAAATAATAGTCTAAAATCATTTTGAGGTGAAATACGACCCAGATATTTTTTGACAGTTGTCATGAGATCCCTCAAACACTGATGTCTGAAGATAGTTTAGTGGATTTGTGCACAGGAGGAGAGAACAACATGAGGTACGAAACAAGACAAACAAAGAACCAGAGAGTCTCAGATGTCTAGTGGCACCTCTGCAAATGTGTTTGATTGACAGGTGTGTGTGTGTGGATGCAAGTGTGATAGCAGGGGCAGCTGGGTACTGGCCAAGGACCGCCCGCATGAGCCACATGAAAGGTTACAAGCACACATGTACAAAGCCGAACGTCTCTTCATTTACAAAACTGACTTGGTAAAAGTCAAACCAACCATTAACAGAGTACATTATAATTCAAGTCTGCAGTAGGAAATAGTAAAGACCCTCACGAAGGGTTGAAGGGTGAACAATTCAAACAGTTTAACTGATGGAAAACGATTAGTAAAGTAGATTAGTAAAGCCGATTGTAATTCTTCCTCTATGAGCTCACCAGAGGACGTCGCGTGGGCTTTAATTTCTGCTTGAGAGATTAAAATGGCGACTTCCCTCCTTTCTGTCTCTCATTCTTGTATTAGACGAGTGACAGATTACTACTTACTGAGGAGAGAGAGAGAGAACTTGGGCGAAGGAGAAGCTGGAACTGCGGCATTATGCAGTAAAGGTAAATCACTCAGCGCGATGGAGCTCTACAAAGCCATTTACACATATAGCACCTCTGCATGCAAATTCATAACGGCTCGCCGCACGCCGGGCAGGTACGTGCACGGGTTGAACGGGTTTGACTGAGTATAACCTCTCCTTCTCTCCCTCCCTCGCTCCGTCTTCCGGATGTGAAGTACAGCCAAGCATCTGCTAAGAGTCTGTGCGATTGATGAAACTGATGCGGCGGGGATCGAAACCGCTTATAAAGTCAATAATGTTGGTTTGTTGTTGGAACACATACAAATCAGAATAATTGCATACGCTGCTGGCGGAGCTATAGAATCTTTTGTTTATGATACGTGCGATTCTATGAAAATGTGACGGTGTTGTGCTAATTAGCCTGTGCTAATAAGCCTTTCCCTTTGTGCTGTGAAACTGTACTTAAAGTAATTACACAGGAGGGGGAAAAAGGAGTAATTAACCTTTACTATTATTTCAGAAAATTTACCAGAAATATTCTTGTCACCTCGCAGGTCCATACAGAAAACATTCCTCCCTAATTCAGAAAGGAAGACGCATTTTTGAAATCACAAATAGTTTAGTATAAATCATTTCTGACCTGCTGTCCCCAAAACCACAGTCTAATTAAGCATATAAGGCCCTTCATCTCCAGCAATGGCACCGAGCTCTGGCTGGGCTTGATAACATAGACTCCATTGCTCTAATATCCCTCATTTTTACAGGACCTATTCGTCCATTCTTCCCGCTGAACAGCTTGACGGATGGTTTGCCATCCTTGTCATTTAGCGTCATTAGGAAATTAGGTGCTCATTATCAAAAGCACATACACCTTTTCTCATTCCAGCAGCGTTTTCTGCCACCGACCATCAAGATGGTTACCCCAGGGGTCGCAAATCACACGTAGCCGGTCTAAACTACATGCAAACAACCATTATCTCTACATAATGGTGGGGAGTTCAAAGTGCATCCTTGAGAAACTCACAAATCAATAGCGAAGGCTTTCATGGTGGGCTTTAATGAAGGCACGGGGCCATGGGAAAGGGGAGAAAGTGACCTTTTATGTAGTCTATACATGCATCCATTAGGCTAACCGCAAATTACAGATGCAAACGGGATATGGGATGCATGTATCAATATCATTAATGTGCAGCGTCCAACGACGCCTCCGTATGAGACAAAGCTCGGGCCCAGTGGAAGATCCACTGTACAGAGTTTATTGGCATTCATGTTTATTATTACTGCATACGAGGTAAAATGTTCCGTTGGCGTCTCAGACTTGTGAGTCACCTGATGGACCAGAGCGATCGGAGCTCTCGTTAATCTGAAAATATGTTTGGGATATGTGTTCCCTCTCCACACTTCGCTACTCAGCCCTGCCTGAGCTATAAGCTCCAACACCGGCAGGAAATGGCATTCAGCCAGAACGGAGATAAAACATAATGCAAAAACGCCACTCTGCCTGGCCTTGTCATCCGCCATGTTATCCTTCCCTTCCCTCCGGTCTGTCACTCTGTGTCTACCCCCCCATTTCTCATTTCCTTTCAGGAACGAAAGAACAGGACCCCCAAAATGAATAATGAAAGATTGGCATCAATGTTTTATGAAGTAGCCACCATATTATTTTGAAGGAAGGCAAGGATTAATGAAAATATCACTTATTTATTTGTGTCTAGAGGAGAGAAGAGAGAGAGAGCGAGGAGGGGAACCGCATTAGTGGATCCAGGGGAAGACTTCGGGCTATACGGTGACCACACGCTCCTCTCTCAAACCTACTGAGATCTTTCACACATGCCTAATGGGCACCGGTAAGCTTCATAAAAAAATCAACCCCAGGTCAACCAGACGAATTCATTCAGGGGGAAGGAAACTCAAGTTTATTAAAAAAAAAAAAAAAAGGACCCAGGTCGAATGAATTATTCTTGCTGATTCTAAAATGTGATCTAGAATCTGATTTACTCAAGTGTTAGAGAAACCTATGAGGTTTTAAAAAAAATCAGAGGCAATGCAACGACCCAACCGCACACACAACTACTGCATGAGTGAATCATAAAGCCAGTCAAGAACATCTATTTATCTCAAAGTCAAAAATAAGACATTTTGGTAACATTTATCACTATTATCTAGCTGCTTAATAGCATGCCTATTATTAACATATTGGCTGTTTATTAGTACTTATAAAGCACATATTCTGCATGACCATATTCTACATCCCTAACCCAATACTTAAATTTAACAACTTACTTCTAACTATTAACAAGCAGCAAATTAGGAGTTTATTGAGGCGAAAGTCATAGTTCAGGGCTCCTCTTCTTAAAAAATTTAGGAGCACAGTCAAAATTTCAGGAGCACCTTCCAATCAATAATCAAAAAAATTCTGATTAAAAAATTAGCCTTCTGATTATGAGGTGATGTTTGACTCCTTAAAGTGATTTACAGGGGAATTTTGTTTTTACTTTCGTAATGGCATTTTTCTAACTTTATTAAAAGTATGTCATCCTTTATGACACATTTTTAAAAAGTTATTTTATAAGCTTTTTAATATTTCTAATTAAAACAACAGAATAAGAACAAGTAGAATAAGAATAAGCGACCAATCAAATGAAATCAGTATTAACAAAATTAATTTGTACTACAGAGGTGACGCAGAAGAATACAAAAATGGCTTGTGTAATTTCATATCTTTAATGAGGCTCAGAGGTGGCATGAGTGCAATTAAATTCATAAATTCATGTTGAGATTTATGTTTTAAATATAACATTTGGAAAATAGAAATACTAAATGATTTAAATAATTGAAAAGACACTTTAAAAATGAAACTAAAACTGCAAGTAGGTGGCGGCAAGTCACTGATTTAATTACTGAATCATTCATTCATTTGATTCGTTCGAATGGCTGATTCATTCAGGAATAAAGTAACTGACTGTCTATGCATGCGTTTAAAAATGCATGTTCATTCATGAATTAATGGAGATGTGCAGCGGCTCAGTTGTGACTTGTGTCAAACTATTTTTGACAACGAAATAAAGCAAAAACAGGCAATAGTGTTATAGTCAGACAATGTAAGTCACTTAATATTAACTTGTTTATTTAAATGTTTTATTAAATCAATATATCATTTACAAACTTCCTTAAAAATCATTAAAAGCTGTCACTCATCTTGGTTCATCGTGATCTCACAAAGTTCCATTATGATTAATGAAGCTGTCTACACTGCAAAATGAATCTCTTATTTACACTCTCTCCACACTTTGTTTATTAAAGGATTCGTGAGATATGTCTGATTACTGACATCACTCAACGTTGCAAAAATACGTAGAAACCTTCGAAGCTCCCCCCAGAGCAAACACAAATATGTTGATCGCACATGGTGCTCCTAAATATTTTTTGAATGTGCAACTGAAATGGTCGCACTATAGAGGCCTGTAGTTAATGGTTTGTTAATAGCAAGAGTTGGACTTTAAAATAAAGTGTGACCAAAATTTATTTGGCTCAAAGAAAATGTCTATTGTAGAGCCCTCAGTTCTTATTAATAATGCAAAAATACTTCATTTTCAATAAGATAAAGTGGAGAAAGTATGTTTTTAAAGCATTTTTATTATATATTTGTATCTCCTTTTTGGGGTATGACAAGAAAATAACAGAAAAAGAACAAAAAAGGAAAGAAAAAAGTACACACACACACTCCCCTTCCCAGTTGATCCACTTAATAAAATAAAATAAAATAAATTATTTTTGCATAAGACTTTGACATTTCAAAAACGTGTAATTTGAAGCATTCAAATATATATATACATATATATTAATTATTTAGTACAGAGAATCCAATGAAATGTTTGTTTACGCAAATAAAAAAAAAATGAATAAATAAATAAAAATAAAATTCTGCCATCATCATTTACTCAAAATAAATATGCTTATCATATAAAGTGACCATATCTCTTTGGATCATCTAAGTTTTGTTTACCCGGACATGGATGGACATATTTTTGTTTAGAGTAAATGATGACAGAATTTTCATTTTTGGGTGGACTATTCTTTTAAGAACAATGGAAAACACCAAAAAAAAAAACTTAAAAATAAAATGCATTATGGTAATGAGAATTCAATGGAAACAAGTCCTAAAATGTCATGGTGAAAAAAAAAAACAGTTAAATTTTAACTTCATTTTTGTTGTGCGAAAATCTTTTTTTTCTCGTCGAAACTAGGCATGTTTTGGTGTGATTCACCCACACAGACAGAGCCCCAGGAGAGGCGTGCATGTGTGTGGGGCTCCAGGCCTAAGATCAAACAGACGGAACATTCAAACAGAGCAGGTGCCTCTGCCACATTCACTCAGTGCAACACACATATCTGTAATAGCCCACACCTGAGCTTGACAAACACACGCTGAAACGAGTAAGCACACACAATGATCACAGCTGAGCCTGCGCTGCCGCAGTCGCGTTTCCCCCGGCTTGCTGACTACGGCTGGCCGCCGTCCCGTCCCGCTCCCCAGCAGAGAGATTAGAGCACTGCCATTCTTCACTGTCTGCTTATGACTTCCTGCATGCACTGGATGACTTTCATTTAAACCCACCGAGGCTGCGTGGCTCCACGCCCTCCCTGCTCGGGCCCTATTGTTCATTCATGCAAGGGAGGGGCTTCGCTCCGTATTGAACCGAATGCTGGGATTGGTACCGCAGAGATATGGGTGGATTGTTACGGCAAGTTAGTGCTTACTCTGTAAGAAATAACAGTTCACAACTGGAAAATGGAGAGCGGAGAGTTCGTGACCACAATTTTTCTTTGCCGGTCGAAGCCAGACACACACAACTGGAAAACGCTTTGGAGCATTTTCCCCCCCGCTCTCATAATGCGCACGTACACACAATCACACAGCAGAATTTGTGTCCTGCAGTGGTTTTAATCTTCATTCTCTGGTTGTCAGAGCTCTCTCTGGGCCTGTGTCCCTGTGGTACCGCTGCAGCTTTCTGTTGTGTGGATGCTTCACTTGTGTACAGCATTCTGAATTTAAGAATTGGCTGCTTTCAAATTCATGAATTTGAGTTGAATTGGCCAGTCCTCACAGGATGTTGAAACAGAATTTAAATGAGAATGACAAGAAAAAGTCATTTACGTAATTGCAATTCAAAAAGCATCACACATCAGAGGAATTTCATTAGTTCATAAAACATTTTTGGGACAAAACACAATTCATTATGGCTTTCCCCCTCTGATATGCTAAATGAATTTTCCTCAGCTGATTAGACAGTACAATTTTCTCTAATATAAACTGAAATGTTCTTCCACATTCCTCAATAGTCACAGGCCACGTACACACTGCAGCTAAATTTGGTTGTCAGTTTAGCTTTTATTCCTTAATCGCGTTCCTTACACACGATTCACTAAAATACAGGAGTGACACTGCATTCGACAACCGCATTTACAGAAATCCTATGAAGTGTGTAAGGAACCGAACTGAACAACGAGATGTTAATGACGTATTTAAACGCGCATCAGAAATGTGTCTTCGTCTGTAAATATGTGAGATGCAAGAAAATAACAGTAAAATAAGTCTTAACCTTGGCATATTTTTGACATGGGGCTAGTTGTGCTCACAAGCCCTGTGGTAAAGAGCCAGTGTTGCCAGATCTTCATAAAAAAAAACAACAACAATCAAGGACAAGCACAAAGACTAAAACACCCAAATGCTTTATGTTTCACAACACCAATAACCAAAAAAAAAAAAAAAATCATATATCTCATATCCTCAACAGACCACTTTATTAACCCCATAAAGACCAAACAACATGCCTAAAAGTGCTTGTAAACATGAGGACATGGCAACATTGCAAGACAGCGCTCTGTAAAGCAGACCCCGAGTGTAAACAAAACACAGCACGTCTATCAGCGGTAGTTTAGTTAAAACCGACAGATAAAAAGTGTCTTTAGCCAAAACATGGCCAAATGGTTAAATTCATATTCACTCCCACAAGACACAAAATGTTGCTATTTGCTACGGAAGTGACTGCTGTTTTGCACACACATGGAACGATAATTACAGGACTCACTCCTGGATTTAAATGCATTTGTCACTTCAGAAACTACCATTACACTACCACTCAAAAGTTTGGGATCAGTAAGACTTGTAATGTTTTTCAAAGAAGTCTCTTATGCTCATCAAGACTGCATTTATTTGATTGAAAAAAACAGAAAAAAACAATAATACTGCAAAATGTTATTACAACATAAAATAATGTTTTTTTTTATTTTAATACACTTTAAAATATAATTTATTTCTGTAACGCAAAGCTGAATTTTCATCAGCTGTTACTCCAGTCTTAAGTGTCACAGACTCCTTCTAATATACTGATTTATTACCAGTGCTGGAAACAGCTTCTTTAATGAATAAAAACAGCATTTATTTAAAATAGAAATCTTTTCTAACTTTTCTAACAATATACACTACTTCTTTCTTTTTTTAAAAAAATTTATACTTTCATTCACCAAGTATGTGTTAAATTAATAAAAAGTGATAGCATAGATTTACATTCTTAGAAAAGATTTATATTTTGAATAAATGCTGTTCTTTTTAACTTGTTATTCATCCAAAAATTCTGAAAAAAAAAAGAATCACAGGTTCCAAAAAAATATTTGGCAGTTGGCTGTTTTCAACATTGATAATTCTAATAATAAATCAGCATATTAGAATGATTTCAGAAGGATTGTGTCACACTTGTGACGAAAATTCAGCTTTGCATCACAGGAATAAATTATATTTTGAAGTATATTCAAATAAAAACCACTATTTTATATTGTAATAACATTTTGCAGTATTATTGTTTTTTTTTTCTGTATTTTTGATCCAATAAAGTATTGATGAGCATAAGAGGCTTCTTTAAAAACATTACAAGTCTTACTGATCCCAAACTTTTGAGTGGAAGTGTACGTGGCCATAGATAACTTCTCAGTCTCAGCTTTCAAATTTTGTTATTTTGTAAGAAATTTAAATAATAAATACAGTTTTGGGGCTCTTTAATGTGTCGTGATGGATCACTGTAGCGCTTCAGTTCAAGCAGCATGTGAACCGATCATCTCTTCCTCTTTACTAGTTATAGCACCAAATAAACAAGAATCTTGTTTCAACCACAAATACACATCAATTTTCAAGTTCAAGTCCACCAACATTAATCTACTCTCCTGTCTGGTTGTTTGTCAGGCAAAATGGCAAATTCTGTGTTATGACTGGTCAGATCGCCTGTCAATCAAACTCCCTGCGAAGGGTCAACTGAACAGAAATTCCTGGTTGTACGTGTATATGTGTGTATGGGCGGGTGACACAAATGCAGTGACGTGTGTCAGCGTGATTGAAACAGCTCTCGTCATAAAGCTGTCGGCAGGCTGATGGAGGAGATGGACTGGGTGAGGCTGCACACCTGTCTCACTTCCTCTGCTATCTCTCCTCTTTCTGACATGTAGCTGAACGGGAGGATTTGCTTCTGTGGCCTTGAAAGCGGAGTTCTGAATCACAGAGTGGCAGGAACATTCAGCGCTGACCCCAAGCTCCCATAACAACTCAACTCTGACACTGTGACTACACTGTACCGACCCAGCTTTAAAATAATGCTCCAAAATGCACTCTATTGCTATTCGAATACTACAGAATATATAAACACACACACAAATAATATTAGAGAGATTCAGCACTGGCTCTGACGTGAGCACCAGCACTATTTCGATGGAAAAGGAGTCTCTCTCTCTCTCTCTCTCTCTCTTTTCCTGCAGGCACTGGAGCATGTGAGATTTGCTGGATTCACTCCATTCACATTTCTCTTTGAGTTTTAGCCCCTCACCTCACACACACACACACACACTCGACAGCAAGGAAGCAGCGTGCTGGCACTAGGAGGTCCTCTCCCTCTGGGCTCTACTCCATTTTACTTGAGATTTGAAGTGACCTTTGCGGTGCAGCTGCAGGTCTTATGATTTATGTACCCAAACAAAGAGCTGTGCGGCGAATTCTAACCAGAACCACCGTATGATACCAGAGAAAAACAGAGAGCAGGAGAAAGAGATCATAAAGCACACACAGATTGAAGAGAAAAAGACAAAATGTAGAGAAACGCAACTTACACACAGAAGAAACCGCATCATGCTTGTGTTTAATGTACGTATAAAACGACTGGAGATAAAGTGGGCTAATTTAATCTGATTATTTACAGATATTATATTATTTTTAGAGAGTTTATAACTTTCGTAAATGTCTGATATTATAAACATAGAAGAAAATAAATTAAAATAACAATCACAGTCTCCACAAAAATATTACGCAGCACAACTGTTTTCAATGTTAACAATAACAAGAAATGTTTTTCAGCATCAAATCAGCAAATTAATGTAATTCAGCTTTGCCATCAAATGATTTTTTGGTGTTGTTTAAACATATATACAATTGAGGTTAAAAGTTTTAAGGTTAAAAAGTTAAATCTTTTTGAATTTGAAGATCAGGGTAAATTTAACTTATTTTGTCTTCTGGGAAACGTGTAAGTATCTCTTGTAGCTTCTGAAAGGCAGAACTAAATGGGAAAAAAAATCATATTTAGGCAAAATAAGAAAAATTTACACATTTTCATTCTGTTCAAAAGTTTACATCCCTGGCACTTAATGCATTATTTTTCCTTCTGGAGCATCAGTGAGCATTTGAACCTTCTGTAACAGTTGCATAGAGTCCCTCAGCTGTCCTCAGTGTAAAAAGATGGATCTCAAAAACATACAGTCATTGTTGGAAAGGGTTCAAAAGCATAAAAATGCTGAAAAATCAAAGAATTTGTGGGACCTGAAAAATTGTGGGACCTGCTGGCAACAGCTTCTTTAATGAATAAAAAGTTAAAAAGAACAGCATTTATTTAAAATAGAAATCTTTTCTAACTTTTCTAACAATATACACTACTCAATTTTTATTCTTTCTTTTTTTTGAAAGAAATTAATACTTTCATTCACCAAGGATGTGTAAAAATAATAAAAAGTGATAGCACAGATTTACATTCTTAGAAATAAAATCATATTTTGAATAAATGCTGTTCTTTTTAACTTGTTACTCATCCAAAAATTCTGAAAAAAAAAAAAAAAAAAGAATCACAGCTTCCAAAAAAATATTTGGCAGTTGGCTGTTTTCAACACTGATAATTCTAATAATAAATCAGCATATTAGAATGATTTCAGAAGGATTGTGTCACACTTGTGATGAAAATTCAG
>JAHKKF010537464.1:11263-30840 GCA_019740295.1 Labeo calbasu
TGAGATCCATCTTTTCACACTGAGGACAACTGAGGGACTCATATGCAACTATTACAGAAGGTTCAAATGCTCACTGATGCTCCAGAAGAAAAAAACGATGCATTAGGAGCCAGGGGTGTAAACTTTTGAACAGAATGAAGATGTGTAAATGTTTCTTATTTTGCTTAAAGAGCATATTTTTTTCATTTAGTACTACCCTTCAGAAGCTGCAGAAGATACTTACATGTTTCCCAGAGAACAAAATAAGTAAAATTTACCCTGACCTTCAAATTCCAAAAGTTTTCACCCCCCGGCTCTTAATGCATCGTTTTTCCTTCTGGAGCATCAGTAAGTGTTTGAACCTTCTGTAATAGTTACATATGAGTCCCTCAGTTGCCCTCCGTGTGAAAAGATGGATCTCAAAATCAAACAGTCTTTGTTGGAAAGGGTTTAAATACACAAGAATGCTAAAAAAAAAACAAAGAATTTGTGGGACCCAAAAGGATTTCTCTAACAGAACAGCAGGCAGTTTAACTGTTCAAGACAAAGAAGGGACTCATGAACAACTATCACTAAACAAATAAACACAGCTGTGGATCATTCAGGTAACAACACAGTATTAAGAATCATGTGTTTGCAAACTCCTGAACATGGTCATTTTTATAAATTCAACTGTTATATTCTTTCGTGGACTATATGTAAACATTGTTTATGTGAAATATCTTATTCAGGTAAGTATTAAATAAAAAATAACACACATTTTGTATGATCCCTCTTATTTTGGTAAAATAATTAACATTTTGCAGATTCTGCAAGGTGTATGTAAACTTGTGACCTCAACTGTATACGGTATATTATATATGGTGGCACATATTGTTACCATATGTACTATAATTTATTTTTACACAAAATGTGTATCTATTTTTATTGTCTAGTATTGTGTGAGTTTAGCAATGTGTTTTGCTTTCTGAGTTTATTCTGTACCTTCTCCTGCATTGTAAGCCAGTACGGCTCTGGTTCTCATCTGCTTGCCCTCTGCGGTTTTGCTGGAGCAGGTCTGGGAGCAGCTGGACCATTCGGTCCAGAGACTGAGAGCGCAGTCTTTAGGGCAGGGAACCACACAGGGCACAGATGAAGGGTAGACCTCATCCGCACACATCTCCTTCTCCACCTCAGTACCTGAAGCAAAAAACATATGGGTTTACAATGTTTTTCAAATTCATTGAGCACCATTCGCATGATTATTTTTACTGTACATGCTGTAAAACTGATACGTTGATGCATCTGAAGTATGAACTGATGACAATATTTAGAATTGTGAAGGTATTTAAGCTAAATTCTTAAACAGTACTTAAAATTCTTAAAACAGTACTCCAGGGGGTCTTGACCAACATCCACTTACAAATTCATCATTTATGTAACAGTAACATTTGGTGTAAGTGTATTTGACCTCAGATGTAGGTTATATACTGCACTGTAAAGCAAATGGGTGAAGCTGACATAACCACATGTCTGGGTCATAATTCATGCCAAGAATCAAAAGAAGCAAAAAAGCAAGACAATCAAGCCTATTTTAAAGACTTTTTAGATTTTTTGCATGCATTAATTCCATAACAATTAGGTGCATCTTTCTCCCATAATTCTTGCAAAAATATTGTAATGCAACAAAACCTCTTTAATGCAAAAAAAAAAAAAATCACTTAATTCTTATTGATTCATACACCAAGGTAGTATTTGTCGTATTGCCTTTTATTTTTGATGATTAAAAATATAAAATATTGAAATTATAAACAAATTAATTGAACTGATTTAATAAATAAAATATTGAAACATTACAACATTAAAGTGAACATTAATTAAATAATAAAATATATACATATATTTATGCACATATTATTGTCAAAAAAAAAGCAATGAAAATCACTATTGAGAATTAAGGGAGCTACACAAAAAACATTCAGATGCATTATAGTAATAAAATATAGGGCGTAAAATGTTCTTAACTGTCATAAAAATAAACGTCACGATGCAAATTATGTTAATGGACCTAAAATTTGTCAACATTTTCTTTATGCGAAATATGATTCACCCAGACAAGCTTTTAATGCATTTCAAACTCCAATGTTCTATTTTGAAATGGTGCCATCCTAAAAACAGTAGAAAGCAATCATACAGATGGTTCTGAAGGACAGGCAAAAGCAAAACATGTGCAATTGTTGTCAGCGTGTCTGTGTTTGGCAGCGTTCTATACCACGCACAGCCCCTCTCAAGGGTTTTTATCATATCTTTTACTTTGAGCCAAATCTGATGAGTATCAGCTCGGTTTTGGCTTTAGCTCAGTGACACGCTGGGGAGAAAAAAAAGCTCTCTGCTTGAGCATAGAGCCACAAACACCCAATAAATATTTCCATCAAAACAGGGACACTCCAAGTTTTCCTTGTAGCAGACAGCGATACAATATTTACATCGATCTGTGTCAGAACCGTGGCCATTTGTGAAGCAATATTGTACGCGTCACTCGGCGAGACGGTCGGAGTGAAGCAGATGCCAAGTCTGGCTGTAAAAAACAACTAGCAGATCAATTTTAATCAGTGCGTGATGGAATCAATCTGCCACAGCGTGCGAGTACAGAGAGGCAGGTTATGGCGAGACGGGGGGCGTTCGATTGCTCACGCGGCAGATGCTAGAGAACATTATTGCACGTTATTATTATTTTACAGACGTCATATCACGCGGCCACCCAGCAGATTCTGAATGACAGTGGTCACGTGACAGAGGGATTTCTTGAAAACAGCAGATGTTTCCTTGTGATGGTTTATCTTTTTTAGAATCTCCAGTATTTGCTGGAATCTTAATGTGGCAAAATTGTGAGAAATTCCACTAAATTTCATCTGGAAGCATCCACTGTTATTAACTTCAGTCGTCCATTATGGATCTCGGATATTTTTAGACAAGTCAGATAGAAAAACAAGCTCCTTTAACCAGCATTTCTTGAGGGTTTGCAAGCTACCGGGTTGCTAAAATGAGCACTACAGAGGTGAATTATTACAAAAATGTCCTGGCTTTTCCAAGCATTATAATGGCAGCGAATGCGTGTTGAAATTTTGAAGTCCAATAAAGTGCATTCATCCGTCATAAAAAGTGCTCCACATGGCTCAAAGTGGTTAATGAACGCTTTCTGAAGTGAACAGATGCATTTGTATAAGAAAAATAACCATATTTAAAACTTTAAATTATTTTTTAGACGTACGACAGTTAGCAGAAGTTAGAGATTATAGTTTATTAAATATGGATATTATTCTTATACAAATGCATCGATTCACTTCAGAAAGCCCTCTGGAGCCGTGTCGAGCACTTTTTATGATGGATGGATGCACTTTATTTTAAAATCTCAACACCCATTCACTGCTATTATAAAGCTTGGAAGAGCCAGGACATTTTTTAATATAACTCTGATTGTATTTGTCTGAAAGAACAAAGTCATATACATTTAGGATGGCTTGAGGATGAGTAAGTCATGGGGTAATTTTAATTTTTGGGTGAACTATCCCTTTAATGGATTAGCCTATATTTTCGAAGTTAGAAACAATGAATATTTTAAAGATGCTGAATATTTTGAGTTATGTCTATATCAGCTATTGCAGATAAACCTGCTCATAAAAAAAGGGAAAAAAATTGCTCATATTAGTCAGATGGTTCTTGGGCAAAGAAAATTGAGAAATGTGACCCTGGGCCACAAAACCAGTCATAAAGGTAATTTTTTTTTTTTTTTAATTGAGATTTATACATCACCTGAAAGCTGAATAAATAAGCTTTTCATTGATGTATGGTTTGTTAGGATAGGAAATAATATTTGGCTGAGATACAACCATTTGAAAATCTGGAATCTGAGGATGCAAAAAAATACAATTATTGAGAAAATCACCTCTGAAGTTGTCCAAATTAAGTTCTTAGCAACGCATATTACTAATCAAAAATTAAGTTTTGATATATTTACGGTAGGACATTTACAAAATATCTTCATGGAACATGATCTTTACTTAACATCCCAATGATTTTGGCATAAAAGAAAATGAGATCATTTTGACCCATACAATGTATTGTTTATGCTTATGATTGGTTTTATGGTCCAGGGTCACAAATGTTTTCTGTGAGATCTCATGAATTTTTACATATGAAAACTGACAATCAAACATTATTTTTACCCACATTTATGAGTTTTCCTAAATCAATTGCACAACAATAATGCACGAAGCTGTCAACTTTGAGAACATGGGGTATTTAGCAGGACTAACAAGGTGTTTTATACTTGAGAAACAGGGGTGACGAGTTGTCAGATGTGTCAGAAGGCTGTCAGAACGCTGTGACCCTGTGTCTGTCAAAACATTGCTCTGTTTCTTTTAGCATCCTGACACAGACAGCAACACTTGCTCAACCAATGTCGTGAGCTTGTCTGTTTACTTAGCCAATGGCAGACAGTGGGAAACTTGTTTGAAAACAGTCATTATTTTTATGTACATACTTCACCTTTACAGGATTAGTTCACTTCCAGAACAAAAATTTCCTGATAATTTACTTTTTTTTACTCGCTCATCATGCAAAAAAAGCCAGATGTCATTTACAAAAAAGGCCAAATAACAACGTCAAACAATTTAGAAGTTTTCACAGACACAGAACTAACCATGTGTGACTTTTCCAACGCAGAGCTAGTGCAAGACAAGCGGTTAAAAGTATATTCCCTTTTTTTATGACATAAGATAATACATTTTCAAACCAAATATCTTTCAGCAAAACAAAAGCGTATTTTTGAAGGCATTTTGTGACTACTTTTAGAAATAGACTACCATTTAAAAGTTTGGGGTCGTTAAGATTTTTGTTTTTTGAAAAGAAATAGCACTTTTATTCAGCAAGGAGATTCAATTGATCAAACGTGACAGTAAAGACATTTATAATGTTACAAAAGATTTCTATTTCAAATAAACACTGTTCTCCTGAACATTCTATTCATCAAATAATCTGAAAAAAGTTTATTGTAGTTTCTACAAAAACATTAAACAGCACAACTGTGATCATAATGAAAAATGAGCTCCAAATCAGCATATTAGATTGATTTCTAAAGAATTTCTGAAGGCTGGAGTAATGATGCTGAAAAATCAGCTTTGATCACAGGAATAACATTACATATTACAATATGTTCAAACAAAAAACAGTTACTTTAAGTAAGGAATAACTGACAACGATTAAATACCACAACTCAAGACATCTATCAGATGATACATTTCAAGGCATTCTTCCAGTTTTTGTCCTTAAAGGGACAGTTCACCCAAAAATGAAAATTTGATGTTTAACTGCTTACCCCCAGGGCATCCAAGATGTAGGTGACTTTGTTTCTTCAGTAGAACACAAACGAAGATTTTTAACTCAAACCGTTGCAGTCTGTCAGTCATATAATGGCAGTCAATGGCTACCAAATCTTTGAGAGTAAAAAAAAAAAACATACACAAACAACACCAAATTAAACCCTGCGACTCGTGACGATACACTGATGTCCTGAGACACGAAACGATCGGTTTGTGCGAGAAACTGAAAAGTATTTATATCATTTTTACTTCTGATTCACCGCTATGTCCTACTATGCCAAGTGCATGCACAGCATTCTGACGCGTGACATGTGTACGCGCTCTGGCGTAGTATACGCAAGCGCCGGAAGCAATCTCTGTGCAAAATGTAAACAACGAGTGACGTATAAGCGCAGACCGCGTCACGCGCCATTTGCTGTGCAAGCGCTCGGGATAGTAGGACATGGCGGTGAATCAGAGGTAAAAATGATATAAATACTGTTCAGTTTCTCGCACAAACCGATCGTTTCGTGTTTAGGACATCAGTGTATCGTCACGAGTCGCAGGGTTTAATTTGGTTTTGTTTGTGTATGTTTTCTTACTCTCAAAGATTTGGTAGCCATTGACTGTCATTATACTGACAGACTGCAACGGGTTGAGTTAAAAATCTTCGTTTGTATTCTACTGAAGAAACAAAGTCACCTACATCTTGGATGCCCTGGGGGTAAGCAGATAAACATCAAATTTTCATTTTTGGGTGAACTAACTTATCCCTTTAAAACGCTATGTAAATAGGACTAATTTCTTACGCATCTCATCCATCGCCTCTGTTGCTAATTCTAAAACGTCATTTTAAACCCAGTAACGACGCTTGAGCCGTCGATAGCAGATTAATGCAGTTAATAATTAAGTTTAGACAGACAGACGGAGAGAGAGAGAGAGAGATTTAGCTTGTGAATTACCTGTCTGTGTCTGTGCGTCTCTCAAAAGTGATCGGCAGCAGTGTCTCTACTAATAGTGAAACTAAGTTTATTTTCTTAACGAACAGCACCGTTGTTCCCTCGCTTCTGAGAAATGTCATGTAGTTTTTAAGTTGTTAATCGCCTGAGCAGCGCTAACAATATTAGCGCGTATGCTAACGTGTGTGCAAACTGTATGTGTGTAGGTCTGTAAGGGAGATAGAGTGGAAATAGATGCATAATAAAAAGTAAATTTTGTGGCAAAAACATGTAACTAATCTGTCGTTTTTATCCTAGCGCTTACTGTGTTTATTTGTAAGCCCACTGTCTTTGTGGGTTTTGGTTATTTTGCTGTTTTAGACTGTTAAGGACCTTTGAAATAACAAAGTAATGTGGCGAAGTGATATAGACATGTAATGCGGTCAAGAGCCGGCTGGAACTACGTTCGCCGTGAGTTTCCCTGAACGTCAGTCAGCCAATCAGATTCAAGCATTTAATGGTCCCGTAGTATAAATTGCAATGATATTTTTTTCAAATAAATGTAGCCTTGGTGAGCATGAGAAATTTCTTTCAAGAATATTTTAAAAATCGGG
This sequence comes from Labeo calbasu, assembly GCA_019740295.1. Lineage (NCBI taxonomy): Eukaryota > Metazoa > Chordata > Actinopteri > Cypriniformes > Cyprinidae > Labeo > Labeo calbasu. The sequence continues at coordinate 18,134 of JAHKKF010537464.1, forward strand.
CCCAACTTTTGAATGGCATTGTATATTCCTAAATAGACAGAGACAGAAAGGCAACTCGTCAACATGCTGCTGCTGAAAAGGACGATTTATGAGCAAGAGCAAGTCTTTAGCCGGTCAAATAAACAAGTGTCTCTCCAGGCATGGCTAAGATTGTCTTTATTGAGTAGCCGAGCTGTAGGAGGACACGATCACCATTAGCAGCATGTTTACACTCCTCTGCTCTCTGCAGCATTAACCCTGTAAAGAGCTCCAGCTGAGAAGGGAAACGTTCCGGACACACCAGCTGAGAGACGAGATATGGCTGCCCTCCGCCAGGAGAGTTTGAATTCCCAGAGGCTAATTACCGGATTCGAAATCAATCCTGCTTTTTAAAGACATCCGCCACAGAAGCCGCCAGAACACAAGTGAGAATCGACTGGCCTGCTTTTGTGGTATAATCATCTGGCAAGCTTCACGCAAGAGATTATTTTTGCATTTTTGGAAAGAGACCGCATGCACCAGTTGCAGTTTTTTAAGCCATATTCAGACTGGACTAGTTTTCCCTGAGGAGATTTGACAATTTCATAGATGTACGTGATTGTAATCCAGTTTGAATTAAATAATGTATGCATTAACAACATCAATGCAGAGATCCCAATCGAAATCAACACATGATGGACATGAAATTATCTTGTTAAAAAAATAAACAAAATAAAATAAAATGATGGCAAAAAATATAGCAGCAACATTTTGCAGATTGGACTTAAATTTAAAGTAAAATACAAATAAATAAAAGAGAATAAAAGGAGTAAAAATTGGATTAAAATAAATAAATCAGTAAAGTGTATTTAATTGTTTTGAAAAAATAAGACACAGAATAAAAATGAGGTTAAAATAAAATAAATAAATAAATAAGTAAATAGATTGTTCTAATGTACATAACAGATAACATTTTAATTAATTATTTAAATAAATATTTAATGAATTTATTGTGAAAAAGTCAGCTGTAAAATTAAAATAAAGTAAAAATAGGATCAAAATAAATAAATCAATTTATCAATTGTGTTGAATTGAATTAAAAATAAGAAACAGAACAAAAAATAAAAATGAGGTTAAATAAAAAATATGAGTAAAATAAAGAATATAATATAACAAAAAAATAAAACACAGATTGTACTAATGTACATAGCAGATAACAAAAAACCTACAAAACAATTATTTAAATGGAAAAAAAAAAAACATAAAATGTAACATTTCATCTGAATAAACACATAATAGACACCCTATATTAATATTTGTAAGTCAGGAATGAACTTATTTAGGAAAATAATCTTGTCCAAAAAAACTAAAGAAAAATTTGAAAAAAAAAAAAAAAAAAAAGGCAAAATTTTACAAATTGGGCTTAAATTTACAGTAAAAAAAAAAAAATNACCCTATATTAATATTTGTAAGTCAGGAATGAACTTATTTAGGAAAATAATCTTGTCCAAAAAAACTAAAGAAAAATTTGAAAAAAAAAAAAAAAAAAGGCAAAATTTTACAAATTGGGCTTAAATTTACAGTAAAAAAAAAATAATAATAATAAATAAATAAATAATAATTAGAAATTGGACTAAAATTTAAAAATTAAAAAAAAATGTAATAACAAATATGATTAAAATAAATATATAATATAGTATAATATAATATAATATAGCTGGTACTAATATACATAGCAGATAACAACAACAACAACAAAGACCGAAGATAAAATACACATAAAATATGACGTGTCACACAGGCAATTCTGGAAATATCAGTTTACATTTTTCACTGTTATCTATAAAATGACTTTTTAAAAAGCTGTGCATCTAGCAGTATTTTACCATAAAATTACACAAATTGTCCCGTTAGATCTATTGCAGTTGACCATATATAGTGAGGGAACTTACTGCTAACCAACTGGTTTTTACTGTAGCATTTTTACTGTTAAAAACTGTGCTGTTACTGTTAAAACATTTTTATTTTATTTTTTTACAGTGTAAACATGACATTTGCTAAATGCAGCAACATTTAATACCTTCACTGTTGATGCAGCGGACCTGTGGAGCCTGCGTTCCCTCTCCACAGTCCATCTCTTCCTCTGGGATACACTCCTCTAGCCTGATCAGCTGCCAGCTAAAACAGCTGGGATCATCACACGGGATGGCCTCCACCAGATGAGGACAGTTCCCCTCACCACCTGTGGGGTAATTAGTGATTGTACGTCGTCTGAACTTGAAACCTGGAAATAAACATGACAGAAAAGGTCTATTAGGTAGGTCCATACATACAGTGAACACTTCTGTAAGTCACAGTTAAAAATGTCACTGGATTAGGACAAAATATCAAACTCGGTGACATCTAATGTCACTTCTAATGACATTTTACCCAATTACTTTTAACCAACTTGTCCTGAGGTGATTTGTGGTGGATGTGTGACCTTTCGTTGAATCGATTTTTTTAGGGTGGATCTTACAAAACTCTCAAGAACATGTCCAATTCACATTTCAGTCCAAAAGGAAAGCAAAGAAACTGTTTTCAGTAATAAAATAAAATAATTTTTTTAGGACCTATTTTTAGGAACTTTTTGTGCATTATAACATCTTTTCATTACAATTAAGCAATTATAAACCAATCTAATTTTAGGACCTTTTGTACATTATGAGATTTTTAATACATTTAAACAATTGTAAAGCCAAAAAATAAATTTTTCATTTAAAGAAAAAAAAAAAAAAAAAAAAAAAAATCAAACCCATTTTTAGGATCTTTTTGTACATTATGACTTGTGTTTATTAATTAATATTTGCACTAATTTGATAATGTTCCCAGTTATCAATAATCTAAAATATGATGTATAAAATAATGACATATATAATAAAATATAAAATAATAGTAAAAATTAAATAAAATAATAAACAAGGTACTTAAAAAATAAAACAACTGAATGAAAAAAAAACAATGAAAAATTGTATAGTATTTATAGATGTTATATAGTAATAATTATATAGATATTACATAGTAAAAAAATCAAATCTAATTTTAGGACTTTTTGTACATTAATGAATTAATTGTAAAGCCATAACAAATTGTTTTTCATTATAAAAAAAATACATAAAAAAATAAACCTATTTTTAGTATCTTTTTATACATTATGACTTTTTTATTACAATTTAGCAATTGTGAAGCAAAAAAAAGTACATTAAAAAACAGTAATACATAAAAAATAAAAAATATATAATTATAATTTGAAATATAATTTAATTGTAAATAATTTAATAATAACAATTTAATTGTTCTATTAATTAATTATTTACTAAAAATTAAATAAAAAACAAAAACTTTTTAATACAGCATTTTCTACTATGCATATATGAGTAAATATATATAATACATTTGAAAATGTATAAAATTATGAGGGTAAATGCCATAAAAAATAATGTTGCAGTGTAAAAAAACAATTTTAATGGCATTAAAAATTGGCCATTTAGTTACATTTAAATATAGAGGCAAAGTTCAGTAAATTTGAACTTCAATAGTTATTGGTTTATGTGTTGTTGTTGTTTTTTTTAAATAAAATATAATAAAATCAATGTACAGAAGAGAAATATTAAGACATGTTTAAAATGTGATTTCTGCTGATATGCCGTAAGGCAGCATGTTGGGCGAATTATTTAAAATAATAGTTAAATCAAAAGGAAATATTTTATTCTGACTGTAAAACAGCTCTGTGCCTCAGTAAAATATTGTGTCTCAGTATTTGACACGTCCTTTTCAGTGAATATATTATCGGTTTCAGCCATGTTTACCTTTCTTCACCACCCGTTCGTCGCAATTCTCAAAGGTGCAGGGCCCCCAGGCGCCCCACGGGGACACTTCACACTCCAAAGGGCACGGGATGTGACACAGCTGCGTGGTACTCGGAGTCGTTCCCTTACAGAGGCGAACGTCTACGGGTTGTGATGCTGTAATGCAAACACGCATTAAAACACTGCAATAAGACTCCCACATGAGCACAACACATGATGAACAATTGGGTTTATGAAACTGCAGGAAACAACAAATGGCAACATTAAACACGCTCTGAATAATTTTGTTTCCCTGTTGCATCACAGCAAATGAAAAACAGGAGAAAACCAGAATCCACAGATTTCAGTATAATTTGAATCTATTTCCACAACTCAATGCGTTTGTTTATTAATATTCGGACTAGTGCTGTCAAATCGATTAATCGCGATTTATCGCATCTAATATAAAGTTTGTGTATACATACACACATATATATATATATATATATATATATATATATATAAAATATAAATAATATAAACATAAATAAATATAAATAAATATAAAACGTATACACAGTATACATACATATGTTATGCAAACACAAACTTTTATTTTGGATGTGATTAAATGATTTGACAGCAGTAATTTGAATTTTGAATTAGTTATTAATCATCTAAAATATGACATAAAATAATGGCATGTATAATGCAATGTAAAATACTGCTAAAAATGAAATAAATTAAAATAATTAGAAATTAATAAATTAATTAGAAATGATGTGTTTATAAAATTACATTTATAAAATCAAGGCAAAATAATTGTTTCAGTGGAACTAATAGAAAGAAAACATTCAAAATACACTTTAAGTGCCTATTTTATTGCACTTTTATCTATATTTATGTCTGCCAATTTTAAATACAGTACTTATCTTTAAAGTTTAAAGTTTTCTCTCCTTTGGGTTATACTTATTCCTAAAAACATGGTGAAAATGTATTTATTCTGGCTGTTGATAGTATTTTCTGATAAAGCGAGATTAAAAATGTTAATGGGCAAGTATGGTGATTATTTATAAGTTACATTTTTATCCTATGCACCTGAAATAAAATAAAATAATAAAAAAATAAAAATAAAATGTGATATCTATTAATTACCTTTAAAAAGATGAAGCATAAATAAAAAAAAAAAAAAAAATCCTCCCAGAGGAATAATCTTCAAAGTTAATAGGGAACTTTGGTTATATCTATAAGTTACATTTTTAACCCTAATCACCTGGAATAAAATAAAATATAAAATAAAATAAAATAAAAATAATAATAATAATAAAACATGATATTTATTAATTACCTTTAAAAAGATGAAGCATAAATAAATAAATTAATAAATAAATAATCTTCCCATAGGAATAATCTTCAAATGTTAATAGGGAAGTATAGTTATATCTATAAATTACACTTTTAACCCTAATCACCTGGAATAAATTAAATTAAATTAAATTAAAAAAAATAAATGTACTAATAAAAGATTTTAAAAATTGAAAAAAGAATTTTAAAAGATTAAACAAATAAGTAAAAAAATAATAAATCTAAAATAGTTCTCTCAGAGAGATAATCCTTAAATGAGTGTAGAAAATGCGAAGCAAGTCTGTAGATCCCGTCTGGACCGAATATGTGTGAAACAGATCTTTTTTTCCAAGGAACTATAAAATACAAATTCGAAAACACAAACAAAAACGGTGCATTAATGTTTTAACACAGGATTTTCCTGTCGGCTTGATGGGTGACAGGTGACATGACTGCTGCGTTTGGATCAAAGCGAGGTAAACTCTTCTCGTGGAGCTCTCCATGCTCATATGTGGTGAGTTCTGCTCTCTAGAGATTTCCAAAACAAAATGCTCTCCACACAGAATGTCAACTAAAAAGCACAAGAAGTCTGTGACTGCACCACAGACCTTCAAAAAAAATAATGACTGAACTCTGGAAATGGGCATGGGGGAATGACAGTTCATCTCGTTCAACTCTTCTGGCGCCGCATGTTCCCGAAATTAATGGAGAGACAGATTTCAGTCTAATGCACCATCATCTACGTTAACATAACACAGCACAGGTTGTCCTTGTTTACGTGCCAGATGGTCTAGACCTTCTGCGCAAACTTTCTGTCTAATCAAAGTTTGCGGTCTGTGCCTGCTTTGACAAACCCAGGCGGACAGGCTTGGCTTCAAGCATGAGAATGATTTGCTACTCGGTAGCTGTCTAAAAATAGATGAGAAACCTAAGGTGGCCCTCCTATTTATTAATATACACTACCTGTCAAAACTTTGAGGTCTGAAAGTTGTTTTAATGTTTTTGAAAGAAGTATGTTATACTGAAGTATAAGATTGTGAAATATTAAAATTTTAAAAAAACTTCAGGTTGCTCCATATTTTAGAACCCATAAACTCCAAGGCAGAAGGGTCTAGTTTAAAAGGCAAAAATAAAATAAATATGCTTTTTTTTTATTCAAACAAAGTGCTTATTCAATTCTTTTGAGAAAGAGTGTACAGTAAGGAGCTGTCAGAATGACTGTCATTGTCAATCAATCTCTGTCAGTTGTCTGGTGCCCTGGAGGACACTGTTGACTAAAGCAGAGAGTTGCATCAGTATGAACCCTTGTAATGAGCTCTCCATGGACACAAACGCTTACAAAAATACAGAGAATCAACAGACTAAGCAAACAAAATATGTAAACATGCTTTAGGCAAAGAGATTTGATCAAACAAAGACCATTATGTCAGATGCTAAAATAAAATAAAAATACATAGAATGAATATATAATATAACAATTAAATATAACATTAAAAATATTATAATAAAAACAAAATATAAATACAAGTATGAAATTAAATAATATAAAATATAAAATAAAATAAATCAAATAACCAAAAATTCATAGAATATAATATATATTTATAATATAATATAACATAACACGTCAAGTTGTATTATATTATAATACAAAATAACATGGTTAAATATAAATTATAATAATAAAATAAAAATACAAATTTGTAGAATTAATGTAACAATTCAATATAATATAAAATATAATACTAAAAATATAATACAAGCATGAAATAAAATAAAATAATGCTGGTTTTCGATGCAATATTGGTGTGTTTACATTTAGCTGAAAAATACCCAAACTATTCCTTATAAGGGGTTATAAAATAAACCAGAAAATTCATAGAATTAATAATATAATAAAATATAACAATATAATATAAAATACAATAATAAAATAAAATATGTATAAAATAAAATAAAATAAAACAAAGCTGTTTTCGAAGCAATATTGGTGTGTTTACATTTAGCTGAAAAATACCCAAGATATTCCTTTTAAGGGGTAATAAAATAAAACAAGCCAAAAATTAGTAGAACTAATAATATAATATAATATAACATAATTTAATATAATATAAAATATAATAATAAAATAAAATATAAATACAAGTATAAAATAAAATAAAATAAATAGTGCTGGTTTCTGAAGCAATATAGGCATTTACGTTCAGCTAAAAAATACCCAAAATATTCCTTTTAAGGGGTTAAACATCTTACCTGAGATTTCATAGCTGATAGACAGGAGGGGAGGGACACTAGGCATCTGGCTGTTTGGAGACTGACCTTCTACAAAACACACAAACTACTGCTAATAAACAACATTCAAGGGACAAACACAAATACTATCATTTTGAGCTCTACACTGTGACTACTTCCAGATTATTACAGCTTTAAAGGGGTAAAGCAAGGCATAAGCTGGTTGGCTTTAACTATCCTGAGCTGTGACGTCAAAAGTGGCAGACGGGAACATATAACCATTCAACCTTTTAAGAGTCCTTCAGAAAATATAATGAAATGATATCCATTTCATCACAATGCTCAGGCACTTTTGATATAAAATCATCTTCTGTCATTCTGATTGACTGGGCTGTACATTTTCCATCACGCTGTACTTTTACCTGTCAGTAAAATATGAAAAACACTTGTTTCTCCTCTTAAATCTTTACAGTCTACTTTCGCATTTTATTTTCTTGAATTTTCTTCACGCAATGCAATAGACCAGACAACTTATTTTATATCTGTCAAAACAACACAAAGCATTTTGAATTATCTGTCAATGTGTTTACAATTTGGTGAGTGACAGAAAAATGTTTAGTTAACACAACCTCTGTCAGCAGGGCCAAACTGCTCAAGATAACCAGCCAAACCCACTGGTTTGTAATGCCATAAATGAATCACATCTGTCACATTTGGTTCCCCTATACAGCAGTCATTTTTTCATTGTAGACTCCAAATATAGCTCTGTCCAATCGAATGTCATGGCAGTTTATTCATTGTACATCGCCTCCATTGACTTTCATTCAGACAGTAATGTGATAATGTGAGGTATAAGCTGGTTAGCTTTTACTTGCACCCAGATCTCAGCCAGTCAAAGCCACAGGATTCCTCCCACACTCTCAAACATCCAGCTTCTTCGATGGATTTTTTGCAGCACTTCAGTAAAGAACTCTCTTCTCAACAAGAACCATTTTCTGCATCATATGGAACACATTCAAATGAAAGGTTCTCCTACAGCATCATATGGGATTTAAAAATGATTATCTTATGGAATCAAATGGAACTTATGGTAAAGTAAATCAAAAAGATTTATCACATGGAGTTTACAATGATTCTCTTATAGAATCAAAAAAACTTATAATAATTAACTTCTGCCATCACATGAAACTTATAAAGATTCTCCTATGGAATCAAATGGAACATTTTGCCATATGTGCCATATATAAAAAAAAATGCTTCAGGCAACACATGAAAGAAACTCTCCAATATGAGTCTCTTATGCAATTAAAAGGAACTCATAAAGCTTCACTTGTGCCATCATATTAAACTTATGAAGATGTATAAGTTTAATATTTATAATATTAGACATACATGGAACCAAATTGAATATAAAGATTCATTTTATGCATCATATTGAAATCAAAGATTGTCCTATGGCACTATGTCCTATGCTTTGAAATGATTCTCTTATTGAATCAAATAGAACATAAAAAGATTCCGTTATGGAATCAAATGGAACATTTAAAGATTCCCTTATGGTTATGGCATCATATGGAGCTTACAAAGATTCTCTTGTGGAATAAAATGATACTTTTAAAGATTCCCTTAAGGAATCGTATGGACCTTACAAAGATGTAATTTTGACATCATATTTCACATATAAAAAATTCTCTTATGGAATCAAAATGAAACCCAAAAGATTCTCTTATGGAATCATATGAAACTTACAAAGATTCTCTTAAAGAATCAAATGGAACATAAAAACATTCTCTTATGAAATCATATGGAATTTTTAAAGATTCACTTATGGAATCATATGGAACTTTACAAAGATTCACTTATGGCATCAAATCGAACATATAAATATTCTTATATGGCATAATATGGAACTTTCAAAGATTCTCTCATGGAATCAAATGAAACATTTAACGATTCCCTTACGGAATCATATGGACCTTCCAAAGATTCACTTATGGCATCATATTAAACATACAAAGCTTCTATTATGAAATCAAATTAAACATTTAAAGATTCCCTTACAAAGATTCATATATGGCATCATATTGAACATATATAGCTTCTTTAATGGAATCAAATAGAACATATAAAGATTATCTTGTGGAACTAGATATGACCTTGGACCACAAAATCAATCTTAAGGGTCAATTGATGTAATGTTTGTTGGAATAGGACAATATTTGCCTTATATGCAACTATTTGAAAATCTAGAATATTATGGTGCAAAAAAAAATAAATAAAAATAATAATAACTTAAAAAAATCGCATTTAAAGTTCTTAGCAATGCATATTACTAATCAAGTTTTTATATATTTACGGTAGGAAATTTACAAAATATCTTCATATGATCTTTACTTATCTTTAATATCCTACTGATTTTTGGCATAAAAGAAATACGATAATTTTGAACAATACAATGTATTTTTGGCTATTTCTACAAATATACCTGTGCTACTTAAGACTGGTTTTGTGGTCTAGGGTCACATATGGAACTTGCAAAGATTTACTTACGGAATCAAATTGCAATTTTAAAGATTCTCTTATGGAATCATATGGAACATACAATGATTCACTTATGGCATCATATTGAACATACAAAGATTCTCTTAATGAATCAAATTGAACATATGTAGATTTTCTTGTGGATTGAAATGGAACATATTAAGATATTCTTATGGAATCTAATGGAATTTATGAAGATTCGCTTATGACACATAAAGAATATTATTATAAAAAAATATTTTTATGCATTTATAAAGATTTTTATTCAAGATAAAGTCTTTTATGCAATCAAATGGAACTTAACTGAAATGTTCTCTTATTGAATCAGATGGAAGTTACAAAGATTATCTTATGGCATCATAGGAAACCTACCTTTTTTTTGAAGCAAATGGAACATTAAGATTGGCTTATGTCATCATATTAAATGTTTAAAGGTTCCTTTATGAAATCAAATTGGACGTTCTCCTATATCATCAGGCTTTAAAATCCTTTTGGAAACTCTTGATTTTAAGACAGCGAAGCCACCTGTGGGAAATAACGCTCTGTTTGTGCTGTGAGTGCAATGTTGTGTTCTTAGAAGGAAATGCAAATGAGCATCACTTCCAGATAGATTTGATGAAGGTTTCATCACATCAAAGAATCTTGAAGCTGACAACATCCTCCCAGGGCGAGAACATCACGACTCCATCAGTCGACTAACGCTCCGGCACATTTTCCCTTTAACTTTCTGCACCGTCTGCGTTCATGTATCTGCTGTCAGTGGAGCAGATTACCCCCCAGTGAAGCGAGGAGTCTCCTGCACCGCACTGATAAGGACACAGATTTCCCAGCATACGCAGCTCCACCAGTGGCCTGTTTTAATAGCTCTTCTTTAACCAGAGCTTTTCATGCAGTCAGCGCTCATCTGCTCTAATGTACGGAGACATGCGCCTTACGATAAGTTTCAATGTGCTCACCATACAGTTCTGGTTCTGAGCATCAAAAGAGCGAGCAGGAGGGAGAAAGATAAAAAAAAGGTATTTTCCATGAAGATGGGTGGGCCATTAATCGAGTGATGGTGTGTGTGTGTGTGAAGCATGCAAAGAAGTGCTGATGCAATATTTACAGTAGAGTAAGACATTTTCACACACATATGCATGTGGGTGGTGAACAGAGAAAACCAGGAAAGAGGAAAAGCATGAGGGATAGATTGATGTATTCTAGGATTTACGTTGTTCTGAGAGGTAAATCACAGTATGTTATTATAGTAGATGTTTTGCTATAAATAAATAAATAAAGTATTCATCACAGCTCAGGATATTCACTATAATAAAGGGTTTGGGACTGAACACATTTTCGTTGTGCTATCAGCCAATCATTGTTTTGCTCAGCTTAACAACAACAGAAAAAGTGTGCCCAGAACTGAATGTCTGTGGGTAAAAATGCCAGACTTCTATAACTATACATTGTTAAACAGACACCTGTACCTTGTTTGTCTTTGTTGTTATTAATGTAGCTGAGGAGTTCTGCGTTGACCTGGACACAGTATACTTCTCTGCTCTGCACACCTCCACCACACAAACCCGTCTGATTCCCACGCCGCCGGTCCTGCTGGCTGAGCAGCGCGTCAACTCGACACTCACTCCATTCGGTGGTCCGCCAGGCATAACTGAAATTAAAGTGAAATACAGGCTATTATGTTCTGAATCTGTGCTTTGGGTCACCCATACTGTTGCTGTAATAAATCTTTCCAAACATTTCCAAACAACATCATTCCATTTGGTGTATGTATCAGAGTCACGTATTGTAGCATGAGATTTTCAGCAACTGAAATTTCTGAAAATGAAGCAGAAATAAAATAAAATATAAATAGAGAAGACAAACTTAAAATTAAAAAATGAAAGTTATATATATATATATATATATAAAATATACATATTAGTAGAAAAAGACAAAAAATGAAAAATTACGAAAGCGCAAAAATAAAAACTGAAAAAACAGGCTACTTCAAAATATGCAGATGTATGGATAGATGGATAGACAGATGGGTAGGTAGGTAGGTAGGTGGATGGTACATGGTTGGATGGGTGGTTGAATGGACGGACAGATGGACTGACAGATGGGTAGGTAGGTAGGTGGGTGGACGGATGCATGGATGGGTAAGTAGGTAGGTGTATGGTAGATGGATGGATGGGTAGATGGATTGACAGATGGACGGATGGATGGATGATAGGTAGGTGAATGAATAAATAGGTTGGTGCATAAGTATGTAGGTAAGTAGGTGGATGGATAGATGGATTGACGGATGGGTGGGTATGTAGATGGATGGATAATAGGTAGGTGGACGATGGATAGGTAGGCAGATAAGTAGGTGGGTGGGTACATTGTTGGATGGACAGATGGATGATGGGTGTATAATTAGGTGGATGGATGAACAGACGGAGGGACAGACAGATAGATGAATAGGTAGGTAGGAGGAAGGTGGGTGGGTGTATGGATAGATGGACGGATGAATAGGTAGATAGGTGGAAGGTACATGGATGGATGGATGGATGAACGGACTGAGGGACGGAAGGACAGAGGGATAGACAGATGGATGAATAGGTAGGTAGGTGGAAGGTACATGGATGGGTGGATGGATGGATGGACGAATGGACGGAGGGATGGAAGGACAGAGGGACAGACAGATGGATGAATAGGTAGGTAGGAGGAAGGTACATGGATAGACGGATGGATGAATGGATGGACTGACAGTTAGGTAGAAAACAGGTTGATGCATGGATGGACGGACGGACAGAGGGACAGACAGACAGATGAATAGGTAGG
>JAHKKF010537465.1:0-35962 GCA_019740295.1 Labeo calbasu
TAAACACACAAAATATAGTTCTTTATAAATAGATATATAGATATTAACAATATTTAGTAATAACAATTATCATCAATTAAAATAAAGTTTATATATGAATATATATTTTTATTTTTATAAATAATATAGTTAATATAGTGATATATCACTATACAGTGTTCTATAATAATACTTATGAGTATTATTATTCTAAAACTATATAATAAATAATAAAAAATAATATATAATATTATATAATAATATTATATATTATATATATATAATAAAAATGAATGTTCATAAATAAGAAAAACAGATACTATAATAATACTTATGATTACTATTATACTATACTATACTATTATACTACAACTACTACTACTAAATCACACATATAATAAATCATTGTAAGAATACAATTATTGTTATTTTTAATATCTATAAAATTATTTTTATTATTATTATTTTTATTATTGTATTGTTATTATGAGTATTATGATTACTACTACTACTACTACTACTACTACTACTAAATTAATTATATAATAAATCATTGTAAGAATAATTAAACTCTCCTCCTCACCATGCATTAGGACGATATAGAAACACATCTTTTTCCAGGCAGATTTGTAACATCTTTAGTTGATTGGAATTCTTAATTATTGTCCTAATGATGGAAATTGGGATTTTCAATGCTTTAGCTCTTTTGTTACAGCCACTTTCTATTTTGTGAAGCTCGACAATCTTGTTCTGCACATCAGAACTATATTATTTGACTTTATTCCTTGCGATGGATGATTAAGAAACTTTGGCCTTTGTGCTCCTCACATTTATAATCTTGTGAAACAGGAAGTCATGGCTGGACAATATCATACTGCTAGTCATTCTAGTGTGCTAAATAAGTGCAAATATGAATGGGAATATACTTCAGAGATATTTTACTCATTATAATTTCTAAGGGTGCCAATAAAGGTGCCCACCATGCATTGGAGAAAAACATTTATTTCATAACGTAAGTTTCCCCTCACTTTTAATTGTTTTACTTCAATGAAATTTTAGCATTTTGTGAATTATTTGAATGTAAGATCAAAAAGATAAACAAAGCAGATTTATTTTCATAGCCGTCTTTGCTCATATTTACCAATGGTGCCAATATTAGTGGAGGGCACTGTATATATATATATATATATATATGAATAACAACATTAAATTGTCTTATTAGGTTATTTATTTATTTATTATTATTATTATTATTATTATTATTATTATTATAGTACAGTTTTTTCTGCAGTCTACACTAAATTACTTCTTTAGTGGCACTGAAGAAGCACAGCATGTTATTGTACTAGTTGAAGACATGAATAGCCTTTCATAAGAGGGCTCAAGTTGGATGGTTGAGGTCTTTAAAGCCCCTTCCCCAAGAGCATTGTGGGAATTTACTGAATTGAGCCCAGCTCAGAGGGGAACATCTGTTAGAGAGAAAAAAAGAAAGAAAAAGACGACCACAAATGGAGGTCCCTGACCAAAATAGAACTAAGCGAATTCAATTACTGCTTACGGTCTATTCATAAAGCCGTTTATATGGGTCAGATCACTCTTTGCCCGTTTACTGTGTTTTTATTTGAGGGCTACGTGCCGTTCCCCTCCTGCTGGCTTGAGAAAACACTGCCAGGGTCTTTAAATGGCATCTGATTCTTATATTGTGTGATCTAGAGAAGGGCAGAAGCCCAGGGGAACGATGGGGGAAGATCTTGTGTGTTCACTCTGCAACATCTGGTTTGACTGACGTGTCATGCATGGGAATCAGCTTTAAAAGCCTATAAACAGGACACATTTTATTAAGAGCCATATTTCAGTGCCCCCTTAAGACACATTGAGCTTCTCTGATGGTTTATGCGATTAGATTCTAGTTGCTCAGCATGTCAGATTGATGTTTTTTTGGACACTGTCAAGCACAAGAGAAAACATCTATTGCTAGGCTGTTCATTATTGCTTTTAGGACATTGCTGAAATCTCTTCTGAATCTCTAGATGGCACACGTGGGATTACAGGGGTCTTTTGTCTTTGCTTCTCAGATGTTCCTCCTGACAAAAAAAGTCTCTATTTGTTCTCAGTTTAAATGTATCGCTGTCAATGTGATACAGATGTAAATTAAATAAAATAAAAAAAAAAGTAATTAAAGTAGGGTTGGGAGCCAAGACAATAAAAAAAATACAGAACCAATTTCCATTTGTTTCCGTTAACATTCTCACACATGTATTCTTTTGCGTTCTTAAAATACTCTGAACATGTTCAATATTCGATATTGTACCCAAACATATAGTGTGATCAGTCAAGTCCAATTTCCTAGTTAATGATTCTTGAGTCGTTCCATTTTATCAAATTACAAACATGCAGTGTGACCAGTGATTTCCGATTCCCATGAGAATGATTCTTGTGAGTCATTTCTTTATAGCAAATCACAAATATACAACACGACCAGTGGAGTCCAATTCCCATGAGAAAGACTCTGATGAATCAGTACTTTTTCGTAAATCACAAACATCCAGCTTAAATAGTGAAGTCAGATTCACATGAGAAAGACTTATGAGTCATTTCTTTATGGCATATCACAAATATACAGTGTGAACACTGAAGTGAAATTTCCAACAAAATGACTCTCATGAATCTGTACTTTTTAGCAAATAACATACAGCTCAACCAGTGAAGTCAGATTCCCATGAGAATGACTCTTATGAGTCAATTCTTTATAGCGAATCACAAATATACAGCATGACCAATGAAGACCAATTCCTGTGAAAATGACTCTTATGAGTCATTTCTTTATAGTGAATCACAAATACACAGTGTGAACACTGGAGTCAAATTCCCAACAAAATGACTCTCATGAATCTGTACTTTTTAGCAAATAACATACAGCACAATGAGTGAAGTCCGATTCCCGTGAGAATAACTCTTATGAGTCATTTCTTTATAGCAAATCACAAATATACAGCACAACCAGTGAAGTCAGATTTTTGTGAGAATGACTCTCATCAATCAGTACTTTTTTACTGAATCACAAACATACAGCACAACCAGTAAAGTCTGATTCACATGACAATGACTCTTATGAGTCATTACTTTATAGCAAATCACAAATATACAGTGTGACCAGTGAAGTTAAATTCCCAACAGAATGACTCTCTTATGAATCAGTACTTTTTAGTGAATCACAAACATACAGCACAACCAGTAAAGTCTGATTCATGTGAGAATGACTCTTATGAGTAATTTCTTAATAGTAAATCACAAATATACAGTGTGACCAGTGAAGTCAAATCCTCCCTATAATCCGACATTTTTTAGCAAAACATACAGTGCAACCAGTAAAGTCAGATTCCGGAGACAGTAAGTCTTATGAATCTGTTCTTTTCAGTGAACCACAAACACACAATGCAACAAGTGATGTCTGATTCCAGAGAGAATGACTCTTATGAATCTTTTTTTTTAGTGAATCACAAAAAAACAGTGTGACCAGTGAAGTCTAATCGTCCTTATGAGCCGGCACTTTTTAGCAAAACATACAGTGCGACTAAGTCAGATTCTTTTTAATGAATCACAAATATGCAGCATGGCCAGTCCAGTCTGATTCCTGAGCTGATGGCTTTTGTGAGCCGATTCTTCTTAGCAGATCAGTGATGCAGGTCTGATTCTGTCGCTAATGATTTTTATGACTCAGTTTTTTTTTTTTAGTAAATCAGAAACACTTATTAATCAGTTGGTGCGGTTTCTCAAATAATCTAACTCACTGAACTGCACTTCATTGGTCCAGACTGATACAGTGTTATACAGTATGTTGTGCTTAAGGTTTGAGAGACCTAAATAATTTGTTCACACGATGTATAATAATGTTTTGTTAAAGATATACATTATATCAGTGGTAATGTACACTGTACATTGCATTATCAATTGTTAAGGAACTGGAATTGTTAAATGCATTACAATTCCCAAACCTATTTTGAAGAGGCACTGATGTGTCTGGCTGTATGGAAAGGGTAGCTCTGAGTTAATGTTGTGCTAATGTTAGCATTGGCTAACCTCTCAGCCTCCTGCTGCTCTGAGACTGATTTCCCAGCATGCACTGTGCCCCGATTCGGTCAGGGGTACATATGTCTGCTTCACACCAGAGACATGGCCTGGATTCAGAGCAGGATCTCAGAGGCAGCACATGGTGTATTATTAGAGAAGGTCTGCCAACTCACTGTCTCTCCCTCTCTTGTACTGTGGGCAGATTTCTGTAAGAGCACACAGTGAAACCTGCACTTGTCATGTCCACTCTTGAGTGCTTGTGCTCCAAGAGCCTTACCAAACACAGGCCAGAGAGTGTGACATTTCTGCTGTCCACCTCTTCAGATACACACACAAACACGGTTGCCAGTTACATAAATAGACCATGCTTCTGCACATATTGCACTAAAAATGCTTTTCTAAATTGCATTCACTTTTTTTCCTTTTAGCAGATGCCTTTTGTTCCAATATTTTACTAATCAATTCCTTACACTCCTTTTTTCATAACAGAGACTGACCAAATGTAAGGACCAACTGTTGGAGTCCCCCGGTGAGGAAGTGCATTATGGGAAACGTACTACATGCCCCTGCCACATGGACCTACATGTCACAGGGGCCCGTTTGCCCCAAGTCTCTCGATGTGGTCCAAATCTCACAGAGCACAACCTTCAACCCCTCAACTAACCCAGAACCTCAAGTCAGAACCCACTGGAAATGGTCCAGTGGTGGAACGAGAGATTCTGAAGAACGGCTGTACAGAGGTTTGTGAAACTCCGGAACCAGACTTCGGACCGAACTGGACTTCGATGGACACAGAACTCACCCAGGACGTCTTTGGAGGACCTATGTAGCCGTTTCTGCACCATTTTGTGAGCTCTTCTGGATTAAACTCTCTGTGACTGTGCGGTGTTGGTTTATTTATTCGTAGTCAGGGAAAACGTTGAGTGATGAATGAAGACATCAAACATCATTTAAAAGATCCAAGCACCACTCTCATGACTCAGTACTAGAAGTTAAATGATCTTTTTGCAGTAAATATCAAAACTCACGTCATGGGTGGTTTTGCAGTGAAGATGTGAAATGAAATAGTATGGTGAATGTCTGTTTTTGACTACTGTTGTGATTTGACATATTCTCATCTGTAAGGATCAGTGAGGTAGCAAATTGTGTTAAATTGCATTTTTTATTCCCACCATAGAGTTCATTGTGTATGTCTGTCACGTTGTTTTTTGAGGCCTCTGAAGAGGTTTTGTTCAGCGGTACGCACTCTATTATTGATATTGATCGATTGAGTTCATTTAAACTTTAGTTTCTGAGTGAAATGCCAAAATAAAAACATGATTATACACTCCTTTGAACATGACAAAGCAGACCGTCACACACTTACAGAAAGGTCAGCAAAACTGACCTTTTAAAATGGCCTTTGTTTACCTTGGTTTTGTAAGGCGTTACCCAGCTAACAAAAATACGTTCTAAGAATGTTTTGCTAATGTTTATTGTAGAATTACTTCTACATGTTCTTTGAACATTCGAAATGTCCAGTTTTTAAAAATGTTTTTGCTATGTGAACATTAAGAGAGTAATCACACAGAACACATCTAAAAACGTGAGACATAGTGCTCAGAAATGGTTTTTTAAAAAACAGTGCAGGATGCCTCTTCCACCATGTTGCCATCAAATAAAATAGTTGCCATGCCAACTTGATACGGTAAACAAAAGCTTGCAATGTTTGCACCGCCTCCAGGGTCTTCTGATTGGTCCACTGTTTTGGAACTGACATTGATAAGCGCTGCATGTAAAAATTCTTTTAGCTTGAAACAGTGTCTTAAAAACGTGGCGCTTGTGCGAGACACTGCAAAAGACATCAGTGCAATGTTCATACACATACGTGGGCTCTGTGCACTGAATTTGCTATAGGACTGTATTTGTATAGATGTGTTAGAGGAACACTACTTTTGGATGTTCTTTGCAACGTTCTGAAATGTGTAGTAACATAAAAAAAAAACTGGACAAAGCGTCTTAAAAACCGCGTCGCTCATCTGCGAGACGCATAAAAAAATTTGACACGGCATCTTAAAAATGTGTCATTGTTGTGACATGTGTCTTATGTGCGAGATGCTGCAAAAGACAAGTGCAATGGTCATAAACATCCATCTAACATGTTTACATTAAAAAAACTATGAAAAGTAGTGCACTGGAATGGAAAAATGTGTTATTTGTGAACGGCCCCTTAATGGAACATTCCATTTTATAATTTTCCAAACATTATGGGCACGTTACTTTTGAATGTTCTCTGAATGTTCCGAAACCTTTTAAAAACATTTAAAAAAATGCATCATTTAAAAAAAAATTGATATGATAATATCAATTTTAAAATGCGTCCCTCACGTGCGAGATGCTGCAAAAGAAGTGAGTGCAAAGATCATATGTACATCTAACGCGTTTTACATAAATAAACAATGGAAAGTAGTGCACTGGAATGGAAAAACGCATTCTGTGTGAACGGCCCCTTAAAGGAACGTTTTATTTGATAATTTTCCAAACATTACGTTCTTTGCACATTCTGAAACTTGCAACATTAATACAAACTTGACACAGCATCTTAAAAAAAGCGTCACTCATGTGCGAGACCCTGCAAAAGACGCAAGTGCAACGCCCAAACACATCCGTCTAACGCATTACATAGGAAAACAATGTAAAGTAGCACATTGAAATGGGAACATTCCATTTTATATTTATCCAAACATTATGGGAATGTTACCTTTAAATGTTCTCTAAAAGTTCTGAAACGTGCAGTAAAATTTAAAAAACTTGACACGGCGTCTTAAAAATGCACCGCTCATGTGTAAGATGCTGCAAAAGACGCGAGTGTTATACACGTCTGTCTAACATGTTTACAAATGGAAAGTAGCGCATTGGAATGAAAAAATGCATTCTTAGTGAAAGGCCCTTTAAAGGAGAACTCCACTTCCAGAACAACAATTTACAAATAATTTACTCACCCCCTTGTCATCCAAGATGTTCATGTCTTTCTATCTTCATTTGTGAAGAAATTATGTTTTTTGAGGAAAGCATTTCAGGATTTTTCTGCATATAATGGACTTCACTGGTGCCCTGATTTTGAACTTCCAAAATGTAGTTTAAATGCAGCTTCAGATGGCTCTAAACGATCCCATCCAAGGCAAAAGGGTCTTATCTAGTGAAACGATCGGTCATTGTTTTCGAAAAATAATTTTTTAAATACTTTTTAAGCACAAAAGCTCATGTAGCACAGGCTCTGGGATGTGCGTCCACGGGTCGTTCTTGAACGATTCGTTAATTTTGAACAAATCGTTAATGTGACTCGGGAAGAACGAGTCGTCTCAGGGAGTGATTTGTTCAGTCGTGCATGCGCAACATCCTATTAGGTTCTGTACTAGAATTAGTTCACCTGTTTCGAGTCTTCGGGTTTTTCGAGTCGTTCATTCATCTTATGGAGCTGTCACGTGATGCTGATTTTGCTAAAATGAACGAAATTACTCAAAAAAAAGATTCATTCATTTTGCTGAACGAGACTTAAAGGTCCGAGTAGGTAAAATGATCCGAACTTCCCATAACTACTAAGAATCACGTCTTCGAATCACCACAAGTTCATCGTCTGTGTACTCCGGCTCAAAAAGGTAGAGTATGTTGAAAAAATCCATGTTATTTTCTTCGACAACTTCAGAATCGTCCAACATCATTGTACCTTTTTGTTTGTAAACAGCGTTTGACTTACTTGCACTTTCTTAGTCTTTGCACGTTCGCTTTGTAAACACTGGCTCTGTGGTTCCACCTACGTTCCGCATGACCTTTCGACGTTATTCAATAGTACGTGAACGCGCATCCCAGAGCCTGTGCTACACGAGCCTTTGTGCTTAAAAAGTATACAAATTTTTATTTTCCAAAAAAAATGGCCGATGGTTTCGCTAGATAAGACCCTTCTTCCTCGGCTGGGATCGTTTAGAGCCCTTTGAAACTGCATTTAAACTACATTTTGGAAGTTCAAAATCGGGGCGCCAATGAAGTCCATTATATGGAGAAAAATCCTGAAATGCTTTCCTCAAAAAATATAATTTCTTCACGACGAAAGACAGAAACACATGAACATCTTGGATGACAAGGGGGTGAGTAAATTATTTGTGAACTGTTGTTCTGGAAGTGGACTTTTCCTTTAAGGGAACATTCCATTTTATAATTTTCCAAACATTATGGAATCGATACTTTTAAATGTTCTCTGAACATTCTGAAACATATAGTAACATTTAAAACATGTGACATGGAATCTTTAAAACGCACTTATGTGCGAGACACTGCAAACAATGCGAGTGCAGCGGTTACACATGTCTGTCTACCGCATTTACATAAAGAAACAACTGAAAGTAGCACACTGGAATGGAAAAACACGTTCTGTGTGAACAGCCCCTTAAGGGACCACTTCATTTTATAATTTTCCAAACAATATGGGAACGTTACTTTTCTCTGAATGTTCTGAAACATATAGTAACATTTAAAAAAAGATGACAAAGTGTAAGTAATGTTTTTGCATTTCATATTGTTTTGAGAACATTATTAAAGATCAAATAACTCTAAACGAATATTCTATTATTATTACGGGAAGAACATTCGTTCATAATTTTGAGAGAACCTTGCCAGAACATTAGCCAAAGTTCTGAAAACGTTCACTGTTAGCTGGGTATGAGCTTCTCATGACTGTTGAAATATCAAGCTAAACATGATATAGCCAAGTAGAGCATGTTCCTTCATAAACATCAACAACTCACTTGTTCTGGAAGAACATTACTGTCAGCCAATCAGATTTCAGATTTTAAGTTTATTTTATTTATATCAACCAATCATTTATCTCTGATTTTAGAATTTGGTCAATGACTGTTTAATATAAATGTTCCAAGAGCAACAAGAAGCATCTACTTGGCTAATTTCCAGATGCCATCAAAAACAGAACAAAATGTTAAGACACAGGCGTGTTCAAGAGCAACATAAACTTGCTTCACATGCACTGATCAGCAAGCTGAAGTCTATAAAACAAGCTCTTCAGTCTTGGATTCTGCACCAAAGCAATAAGTTTAGAATATGTCTGCTGGTTGGAGTCCACAGATCAGTTTTTGGCAGACAGCAGCCCAATTACACTCGTACAGCAGAACAGCGCCATCGTGGCTGCGGCTTCACCGTCTTTGGACTGAAGTAATTGGTGGTTCAGAAACGAGCTCAAGGTGAATGTGATCAGATGAGATTACGAGAAGGAGACGTGATCTCTGGTTTCAGCAGGTGTGAGTTTAATTATGGTGTCAGCTGGCAGGAGGATCGCCTGTGATTCATCATCTATTCTGGAGAATATGGAAACTCTGCTGAAGATGTTTGGGCATTGCTAGGCCTGCATGAAATCACTGCCCACAGATTTCTGCAAAATCCACTCATTATTTACAAAGCTTGCACCCTGGTGTGTTTGTTTACTTAAAATGTTTGTTCAGCTCAGTTTGACATACTTTCTAAAATTAAAACCATTTCACAAAATTCTTTTTTTTTTTTTGGCCACAATTAGCAAAAATGAACAAAAAAAACGAAATATGCACATTCTGTGTGGGCCTAAGCATTGCTAACATATTCAGGTCATATTTCACCTCTAAAATCAAAAGGAATAAATAAGAAACCATATTTTAAATGAAGAAAATGAAGGACATTGCTAACACATTTTAACTTCAAATTACTGTCATTAATTAGTATATTTTACTTTTGAGATTTTTGTCATGAGTATAATATATGATTATATAAAAAAATTCTAATTACAACACTAATAAAAATCTAAAATTAGCATGAAAAATAATAAGCAGCACAATGTTTACTGTTTATTTTTAAATTTAAAAAGTATTGTAAATTAATAATTTATTTTTAGCATTAATTTGCTTATCATGAATATTAATTGTACAAAATATTACAGATCTAAATTATGTTAAATAAGCTTTGTTTTTCTTTAAGCAAAATATAATTTCTTATTTTCCTTTTGATTTTATTTGACGTTTTGTGAAATTCACCCGCGCTAAATAACTATGACTAGGATCCAGGAGGAGTTTGTTTTGAGATTTCTATTTGAAGTGCCACATAAAGAGTGCACTAATGGTGATATTTTCTGATTGCTAGTCATACTAAATCATTTGACTGAACTTGTATCAGGGATTGGCGTGCAACAGGGCTTTTAAACAACCTGTTGCCACCTTCGAAGAGTCATTCCTCGACCTTTAATCAACATCATGGTCCAGGAAACTAGGAAAGTCATCACTCCCGTAATTGGATTCTCACCACTATAGAAGCTTGAATTGAAAGCCAAGATTTGCTGTAAGTGATTGCAACTCTCAAGTTACCGCTGGAAAACCGTTTCACGCACCATAAATTACAGTGTTTACCTAAAAAGTCCAATGTTGCGCTCCTTCACATCAGCAGTTGCCTTACTGTCAATCTTCACCTGTTCGTACGGCTTTGTGGCTTTTACCTCGCAACAGGTGGTCTGGTAAAACACACACAAACACAACTCTCGTCATTGTTTCACAAGTGGGTACTATGTACAAAGTAGCATTATGTCATACTTTGTCAAATTTGTACAACACAGGAAAAATAAACTTTTAGAAAGTTACAATTTTTGTTTGCGTTGTCCTTACCAGTTTTGAAGCATTATCACCAGTGACTCAGACGTCTTTCTTGCTCTAGGCGTGAGATGATGAGACATCAGCAGGGGGTTTCGTTCGCACATTGCTGGCGTCTGTATTCATTTAAACCATTCATCGCCTTCAGTAACCCCCTCATCAACCCCAGAAATCGCCCCACCGCTGCAGGTCATTAGATGGTTCGAACAGGGCGAACTGGACGGATGGATATTTGTGTCTCACAGGCTCATCCACCCAAATAATCAGAGAGCTGTACAGCTCTAGACGGGGTGTCATCTGGTCGCTTGGGGTCATTACGTAGGCTGCTTCTGAAGTTAATAATGTGAGAATTTCCAGACATTCTGTCTGTCTGTCTGTCCAAGCCACCTACACATCTCTATTGCAATCTGCTTTCTTACCATCCTCAGTCCTACAGATTTCATTCATTTTTATGACACTAACACCCACGGCAAGGGATAAGAAAGGCTGAAAAATTGCGGTTATGGATATAAACGAATAACAAACGGGTGTTAGGATGAAAAATGTCAGCTTCTTATACAGTTTCTGCTCGGTAACAGCAATGGTAAAAAATTACCCAAGGGCAATTCACCATTAAAACGCCATCAGAGCATCCATCCACCCGCACCTCGAATCCCGGCCCATTCGCTGAGAGGAGACTCTTTTAAACCACCCATAATGCTTTTGCCATTTAGATTAAATGGAAGTCATTCACCGTATCCAATTTGAAAGAACACACATTAAGGAAATTAAATTAAGGAGGTGGATGGTGGGTACTCTCAGTGAGAGATGCCCTTTACTGTTGACATCAAGAATATGAGCTTCTCTGAAGTTTAAAAATAATGTTTTTGTAGTGTTCACTTAAAATGTGTCCACACTCTGACTAATATTATCAATATTTAACAATGTATTTACGATTTTAGCAACGTTTTTATAGCTTACGAGCTATGGAAAAGTACGTTTTACCTAAATAAACCTTGTTTATTTCCAAACAAATGACCTTCCTGAGGTAAAATGTATCGTCACGTGACCGTTTGTTCACAAGCGATTTTATTAACGTATTCTGGCGACTGCAGGAGAGTTTGCAAGTTTCAGTAAGATGTACTGCATCTTTCAACATACCGTATGATGTTCATTCATGTTTTTCATTACTAGTAAAGAGGAAGAGACGATCGTTTCATGCGCGCTTCTGACTACGTGCTGCTTCCGCTTCAAATGAAGTATCAACAGCGATCTGCCACAGGACATTGAAGAGCGTCAAAACGTCATTACTGTTTAAACAGCATTTAATATAAAATGTATTAGTTTTATAGCCTTAGACTTTAGACTACTTTTATAAATTAAATAAATAAATGAATAAATAAATTAGTTTTTGGCGCATAAGCGTTTCTCCACAAACGGTCCTTAGTGATAAAGCGCGTCACACAGACGCGCACACACACTCGTATATAAATCCAGTATTAAAGAAAAACTTACATCATTTCAGAGCTGCAGTATGTGGTACTTTTATTTGAAAACAAGCTGCAAGTCAGCAGAAAACTCGTGAGCGATACATTAAGTCTAATGCACATCTGTCCAAACGAAAGAGAAAAAAGCATGGAAAGTGGAAGAGTGAAAAGGTTACATTAAATTGAAGCCGTCAGCATCCAAAAGCAATTTCCATGATGAGATGAGTGGCCATGTTCTCTCATTTTCTCTCTGAAGCCTCTTCAATGGTTCAGAGACACTCTGTACAATTGCTTCTAATGTGTTCTAACACTGTGAGTGCCAAAGAAATCTGACTGTCAACTCTGCCCTCTGATTTTCAGTCAGAAGAAAGACGCACATTTATAGTTAATTTGATTATTTAAAGCATTCTGAAAGGTTTTATTGAATTGAAAGGTCTAGAGTCACTAGATTATTTGTTTTTGTGCTTCTTGAATAAGTAATACAGCACTTTCACCGTGGCTGGAACATCTTGGGAAACAATATCTGTGAGAAACATTAAATATTAGCTTTTATTCAATGAGACAACCAGACAGATCAAATATCAATGCTAACAGCTATTCTACTAAAGAAGTACAGCCTAAAAATGGGTTTAGTTCAAGTAGTTGTGACCATACAGTTGAGCTCAAAAGTTTACATAAACCTTGCGGAATCTGCAAAATATTAATTATTTTACCAAAATAAGATTGATCATACAAAATGCATGTTATTTTTAATTTAGTACTCACATGAAATATGTTTACAAATAGAGACAAGAGAGAAAATATTAGCTGAATTTATAAAAATGACCCCGTTCAAAAGTTTACATACACTTGAATCTTAATGCTGTGCTGTTACCTGAATGGTCCACAGCTGTGTTTTTGTTGTTGTTGTTTTTGTTTAGTGATAGCACTTCATGAATCTCTTGTTTGTCCTGAACAGTTAAACTGCTCGCTCAGAAAAATTCTGTGGTTTTTCAGCATTTTGTGTATTTGAACCTTTTCCAACAATGATTGTATGATTTTGAGATCCATCTTTTCACACTGAGGACAACTAAGGGACTCATATGCAACTATTACAAAAGGTTCAGGGTAAATTTCTCGTCTTTTGTCTTCTAGGACACATGTAAGTATCTTCTGTAGTTTCCGAAGGGCAGTACTAAATGAAAAAAATATGATATTTAGGCAAAATAAGAAAAATGTACATAACTTCATTCTGTTCAAAAGTTTTCACACCCATCTCTTAATGGATCGTTTTTCCTTCTGGAGCATCAGTGAGCATTTGAACCTTCTGTAATAGTTGCATATGAGTCCTTCAGTTGTCCTCAGTGTGAAAAGATGGATCTCACAATCATACAGTCATTGTTGCAAAGGGCTCAAATACACAAAAATGCTGAAAAACCAAAGAATTTGTGGGACCTGAAAGATTTTTCAGCGAGCAGTTTAACTGTTCGGGATAAGCAAGGGACTCATGAACAACTATCACTAAACAAAAAAAAAAAAACACTAATTTACACAGTATTAAAAATCAAGTGTATGTAAACTTTTGAACGGGGTAATTTGAATAAATTCAATTATGATTTTCTCTTGTGAACTATATGTAAACATCTTTTATCAGGTCAGTACTAAATAAAAAATAACATGCATTTTGTATGATCCCTCTTATTTTGGTAAAATAATTAACATTCTGCAGATTTTGCAAGGTGTATGTAAACTTTTGACTTCAAACGTCTATGACATCAAACAGATGGCTGGAAAATTATGCTGCCTAACAAGATTTGAGTTTCTCAAGTGGTTTTGTTTACACTCTAGACAGCAAGGCAGCTCACTAGGGTTTGGATCGCCCCAAAACAAATTACCTTGAGGGTCAATGGACTGAACCGGAAGTCCTTGGTCTATGAGAAGATCCAATGCAAGGGTCACGTTATGAAGCTGCATGGGTGAATAAGCAACAATGAGAAAAAGAACAAAACAATTAAATGTAATGCAAACCCTGCAACACTGTATATTCTCTGGTAACCGTAGGTTCATTAGTTTTGATTTCTGTCTTTTGCATTACCCTCGGTTTCTTAACATGCCTTATGCTGCTGAGCTGTCATATCCACAGTCATCCTAAAAGACGTTAATTATACGATGGCAAGACATTTCCCGGAGGTGCATGTGAAGTTACGCTGATGTAAAATCCTATAAGCCTGGATTAAATTTTGCTTATTGTTGTAAAGCGAAATGGAGCTCACTAACAACATGGCTCCCGTGCAAATGCAAATACAAAACTCTGAACTTTCTCAGGTTCTCACCATTTCCGAGCTCCCGACAGGACAAAGGAAGAACTCGCAGAGAGGAATGAAGAAGCCCTCCAGCTGCCCGATCAACAAGAGGAGAATCACACCATCTGCAAACTAACAAAATCATACTATTAAAACACAAACATATAAAACACGAATATGAGACGTTAAAAACTGTTTTCATGGTGCTTGATCTGTGCATATTTCTCTCCTGATTCAATTTGAAGGTAAAAACATCTCAATAATGTGTTTGTTTATTAGAAAAACGTAGCTTTTCGTTTCACAAGACCTTAATTGATGGATTGGAGTGGTGTGGATTACTTGTAGATTATTGTGATGTTTTTATCAGCTCTTCGGACTCTTATTCTGACGGCACCCATTCACTGCAGTGGATCCATTGGTGAGCAAGTGATGGAACTGGGTGAACTATTTTTATAGGAAAAAAATGCAACATGAGGCTTTTAAACTAGGGTTTGCACACCTGTTTGTCGAGGTCTGTCACATTCAGTCCCAGAGATGACATGTTCTTATTCACAAAGTGCAAAATGGCCTGTAGGAAAGAAAGCGTAATGAAGCTGTGAAAGATGTGTGTCAAAGGCTACATTTAGAGACGTGTGGAACTGGATCACAACCTTTTTCACGGTCTCAATTTTGTGAGCCTCCAGCTTGAAGAGCTCATCAATAGGACATTCCTCTGCAAAGACAGTGCAAGAGAGAGATTAAGAAGCCACCGCTTACTTCTTTATAGGCCTCCACTATCTGAAAGTTACTGATGCTTATAAATATGGAAATGAAAAGGCTCAGAGTTCAGCCTCCGTTTGACTCACTGTTAGATTCTCTCTCGAGCTCCGCGCTGGAATTACTGTGGAGACACACAGCAGACCATGAAAACACTGGTTTGGACGTTGTCACAGAGATTCAAAGTGCAGTTAAATGTTTAATAGGAAAGGAGGTTCTTCACAGACCTTTGAAATGTGATGAATTTTGTCTGCTTGTCTGCCTTGATGCCAGTTTTTGTGACCTGTTTAACAAATTAGATTTTAATGAATGCTGACAACATGAATATTTAACTTCTGTAATGTAATTTAACTGCTCAGTGAATATTCAAAATGAATAATGTGGGACTTGATTCCATTTGGATTTGATTGGATGATGGATATCAGGCTCTTATAATATTGGTTAATAGAATTTTTCTTTGGATATGCAGCTTTGATTACATAAGCAGAAAAAAGTTCATTAATTTTGATGAAAAATTTGTTTTTTGTTAAATCTCATAATATGCATATTAATTTTTCAACCATGAAAAAATTATATCTTTTTTCATTATAATATGCATATTGATTTTTCAAATAATGAATTGTGAAAAATTATGAAATAATTTCTTGCAATAATGGATTGTGGTCAAAAACACGAAGCAATTGTTTTTCATTATAATACACACATCATTTTTTAAATTATTTTGCAGTCATAAATTGTGAAATGTTACAAAACATGATACATAATACAATATGCATATTTAATGAAATTGAAATAATGAATTGTGAAAAATTATTAAATCATTTTTTCATTATATTAATTTTTTAAATAATATGCAATGATGAATTGTGGTTGAAAACATGAAGCAATATTTTTCATTATAATTTGCACATAATTTTTTATGCATGCATGCATCATGCATATGTAATGCATGCATGCATCATGCATATTTAATGAAATAATGAATTTTGAAAAATTATGAAATCATTTTCTCATTATAATATGCATATTAATTGTTCAAAAAATATGAAATGATAAATTGTAACAAGAATTATTTTTTCATTATAAATGCATATTGATTTTTCAAATAATATGCATTGATAAATTGTGAAAAAAAGTGTTCAATGTTTTCATTATATACAAATTATTTTTTTAATAATATGCAGTAATGAACTGTGAGAAATAATAAAAACAACTTAATTATATGCATACTACTTTTTTTTTTTTACAAAATCCAGTAATATGCTGTGAAAAAATATGTAAACAATCATTCTTTGTAATATGCATATTGATTTTAAAATAATATGCAATGATGAATTATGAAATAATTATTTTTTATTGTACTATGCATAGTAATTTTTCAAATATTTTGTAGTTACAAATTATGGACAGTTATGAAAACATGAAATCAATTTTTCATTATATGCATATGCATAGTATGCATAGTAATTTTTCAAATATACATTTATGAAAAAATGATATATATAACTGCTCTTTATAATATGAATAATAATTTTAAAATAATATGCAGTGATGATTTGTGAAAAATTATAAAGACAATTTATTTTTGTTATATGCATATTAATATTTCAAATAATTCTGTCAAACATCTACAGACCAGAATATGAGACCAGAAATTGACTTTTTTAAACATGAAGAACATGTTAGAAAAATCCCTGACAATCACCTATAACAGTGGTATTGCGGAGGTGTTTTTTCACAACATCGCATATCTGGTCAGTGTATTTTCTGAAACATTTACTTGACACATTCAATTAATTTCAATATTAATCACCTCACACTGGACGACCTCCACGCTGACTGCAGGCAAGACCAGATCGGGTTGGAAACGCCTCGCCATAGCAACCAGAAGATGCAATGTAGCCAACAGGTCTCTGCTGTGAATGACTGACAGATTGGGTTGGGAGAACAATGGGCATATGCTTATAAATATGTAAATAAGTCAATACAAGCTGATCTGATTGGCTCACGTTTAACACTCCATTTGGTCTCTTCCTCGTTCAACTCTAAGGACTCGTTGAGAGCGGTCATGATCACCTCTAGTTTCCGAAACTGGGCTTCAGTGCTCAATGCGATCTCCTCTACATGTAACTGAACACCTGCTAACCTGCCTGAGATCAAAACATACACAGACGTGTCAACGTGATTGTATAGAGGGTGACATTTCACCTCAAAAAAAAAAAAAAGAATTAAATTATTTAATTTTTATGACAATTCAACAATAGTTCAGCCAAAATCCTCATCCTCAGGCCATCCAAGATGTAGATGAGTTTGTTTCTTCAACAGAACAGATTTTGAAGAAATTCAGCATTACCACTTGCTCACCAGTGGATCCTCTACAGTGAATGGGTGCCATCAGAACAGCTTATATAAACATCACAATAATCCACACCACTCCTGTCTATCAATTAATTGTCTTGTGAAGCATTAAGATGTGTGTTTGCAAAACACAAATCCATCAAGACATTTTGAATTTCAAACTGATGCTTCTGGCTAAAATACGAGTCCATAATCTACAATATTGGTTTCTAAAGTGACAAAGTCATCTTGTCTGAATCAGGAGAGAAATATACACGGATCAAGCACCGTTTACAATTAAAAACAGTCCAAAACAGTACTCAACAAATATGTGAGTGGATTTTGATGAGAGAGGATAACAGGAGATTTTTCTCATATTTTAAGTATCAGTGGATTACTTGTGGATTATTGTGATGTTTTTATCAGCTGTTTGGACTCTCATTCTGACGGCACCCATTCACTGCAGAGGCTCCATTGGTGTGCAAGTGATGTAATGCTACATGAGGAATGCTTCGAATGAAGAAACAAACTTATGTATATCTTGGATAGCCTGAGGGTGAGTTTTCATTTTTGGGTGAACTTTTAAGTATGTGAGTTTTAATCAATAATATGCCTGTTAATAATTTTTTTTTGCTTTGGCGTGATTCTTACGTAAAAGGTGATGAAGGACGAGTCCATCATAGAGGTCTTCCTCCAGTGATCGTACCACAATGTGTTCAATTTTGAGAGTTTTGTTAATCCAATCCACCAAAACCTGTCACGAAGCAACAGAGAAAATCCACAGATATTCAGACTCTCCTCAGGAAATTATGTTACAGTGCAGTAACTAGTCAATTATTAGACATTTTTAATAACTCAAACCAGAAATCTTCCAGTTATCAGCCCTGAGTTGTAGCCACTATGATACACCACAATAAAAGTATCTTACCTCTTTAAATTTGTTAAGTTTGGGGTCTTCTAAAGATGTTGGTTGAATGATCATTCTTATCTCTCCTCCTTAAAACACACAATAAAACATGTAATTTACCACATTATCAAGCTCAGGATACTTTTTTGTTTTCAGCTTAACACTGGGTCTGTCCTTCATAAAATACTGTGACTGCATCCTAATTTACATACTATACTTACTATATAGTATAAGATTACTATATAAGATAAGATTAGAATTAGGGTGTCCTGAATCATAGTATGTTTAAAAAAAAAAAAAAAAAAGGGGCAGATGTGCACAGTGAGATCATTCTGATGTTTTTTCAAAACCATAACTCCTTGCACTGTATAAGAATTTGTTGCAAGTCTCTTTTACAATTGTCAATTGTAGTTTTTTAATGTAAAAAAGAGACACACCCTCTCCAGAAACCACGCCCTCCAAAGACCTTTCATCCAATCCAATGTCAGCAATCGTATACTTGTAAAAGACATGAAGAAAAAACATTTTCTAATTGTCTTCTCACCGTTTAAAGAACATACGCCACCAGTCGAAAGTTTTTGAACAGTAAGATTTTTCATGCTTTTTTAAGAAGTCCCTTCTGCTCACCAAGCCTGCACTTATTTTATCCAAAGCATAGCAAAAACAGTAACATTTTAAAATATTTTTACTGTTTGACACAACTGTTTTCTATCTGAATATATTTTAAAATGTAATTTATTCCTGTGATCAAAGCTAAATTTTCAGCATCATTGCTCCAGTCTTCAGTGTCACATGATCCTTCAGAAATCATTCTAATATACTGATATGCTCTTCAAAAAACATTTATTATTATTATCAATTTTTATTTAGCAATGATAGTTTAAATTGATCAAAAGTGATGATAAAGACAATTATAATGTTACAAACGATTTCTATTTCAGATAAATGCTGCTCTTCTGAACTTTCAACATGATAATAATAAATGTTTTTGAGCAGCAAATCAGAATTTTAGAATGATTTCTGAAGGATCATGTGACTGGAGTAATGATGCTAAAAATGCAGCTTTGAAATCACACAAATAAATTACACTTTAAAAAATATTCAAATAGAAATCAGTTATTTTAAATAGTACAAATATTTTAAAAAATGTACTGTTTTTGCTGTACTTTGGATCAAATTAATGCAGGCTTGGTAAGCAGAAGAGACATCTTTAAAAAAAAAAAAAAACACTAAAAATCTTACTGTTCAAAAACTTTTGACTGCTAGTGTATGTTCTGAACGTGGGCCTAATTCTACTAAAAACATTTGTGTTATTATTACAATTTTAAAGTCCTTACAGTTTAGAAATGGGAGGATTGTGGGATATACTGTTCTGTTTAGTGTGCTCTAGTTAGATACTACAAAAATGGTATATGTTGTTCACAGTAGGGGCTACTGGATAAAAAGTAAACAGAAGTACAGTACCAAGACAAGTGTGGTTTCTGATGTCAGGTAGTATGAACAATTCTGATATTTTATATATTGTGCCAAAACTGGTGTACATACCGTAGCCAAACGTTGTTCTTTCCCATTATTAGCTTAGTGCATACTTAAGTAGCTACGTAGTAGAAGAATGTAAATTGGGATGCAGTCCTGACATTGTCATATGATGTTGTGATGATCGCTCACCCTGACGATTGCCGAATTCGCCTTTTTCGCCTTTTTCCTCTTCAGCTTCACAGTCTGCCATTCTTTCGACTGTTTCAAAACATAGTTTATGTCAAAAAGTGAACTTTATTAACAGTTTCACGCAGCAGACATTTGATTTCTAGTGCTTCTGTTTGAAAACCAAGCGATGTTCTTGTTCTGTCTGCGTGTTTGTGTCCTGAGGGAATTTCAAGGACGCGATTCATCTCGAGGTTTTGTTTTCGAACGGACATTTTTATGGCTATGATGAAGTACGGCGAACCGAAGCCGACTTCAAACGTCAAAACACAAGGACGGAGAATCTCCACAACACACAGCAGACGTCTGCGGGAGTCGGCACTGATCTCGGGCTGAACGGAGGAGAACACACGGAGCTCGGAGATTTCTGCCTTCCTGCATCAAGCACGCCAGCCCACATTGACATAACGCAGACTGACGGGCAAAACATAAACCTCTCTGACAACAAAAACATGCTGCGGGAGAGAAAAACAAGATGGAAAGAGAAAGAAACGTCTCAAATCTTAACCATCTCTTCCTCTTTAACGCAATAGCTGGCCCAGAAATGAAAACTCTGACATATTTACGGTCGTTTCAAAAATATATCGATGGAACTCAAAATCTAATGGTGACCATGTCCTTCAAGCTCTGGCACATAAAAGCATCATAATTCTCATTTTACAGTGAACTATTGCTTTCAATGCCTAGAAACGAGATCAAATGGAGATCAAATTGAAACTAAACAGATGTCTCCTCAAAAAGAAAAAGTGAGTACTTCTACAAGCAAAGTTTTAAAAAAAGATGTCAAACTATGCTCAGATATCAAAAATATCTTAACATTATCTTAAACACTTCTTCATATGAAGAAGATATGCTATCCAAATTCATTTTTATGTCATCAATTTTGATTCTCCAAAGAGAAACGAAGGTGATACTTAACCCTAACAGACAAATATATGAATACTGAGATTATATGAAAGAGCAATACAGTACAGCCATGTTTGCTGTCAAAACTTTCACCTCAGTTCTCGCCACACGTCTGGAGATATCTTTCTTCTTTTAGTGGGCCTGCCGACCAAATGCTGTCCAAACGGTCCTCTCACTTTTCCTACAAGGGACTATTAACTTCTACAACACAAGTGACTATCTTTTTTTAAATCGACTAAAAACAAAAACAAGAACAAGGCCTGTTTGAAATACCATCCAGGAAGTGGTGAGGCACCACTTCCTCTTTTTTTTTTTCTAGTTTGTAGAAGCACAAAACATGTTCTAAACATCACACATTGCATCAGACACACACAAGACTCTCTAACAGGCCATACATAGGGTCTAAACTAGACGTTTGAGTCAGTAACTGACAATAACGCTTACTAGTAAACAACCATGATCCAACGTTTCCTCTGTTCAAATAACACGCTCCAGGTTTGAGAGCAACAATTGCATATATTTTCCACTCTCTCTTACTGTGATGGAGAGAACGCCTCCCTTTGACTAGAAAATCCAGAGGTAATTTGGGCCGAAGGGTTACCATGGTTACCATCCCAATGAATTCCCCCATTAAACGCAAGTTTGAATCCAGAACAAACAACTGAAAAAAGACCCTCAAAGGAGCATTTGAAAACAACAGGATTATTTAGATTTAGACTCACCCATCTGTGTTTCTGTTTACATTCTGCATCACCCTGAGAGGCACAATCATACTGAAAACCTGAAAACTATGCTTTATCTGTTCGCAAGAATGAGAGTGGTGTTTGCCCATGCATAACTCAGCTAGGGTAAGGTAACCTACTACAGTTACATTTTTATTGATTACATGATTCATAAATTACTAATTCTCCCTAATTCTTCTTTTTCATTTTTCTAAAATGGCCTACTGTTTCAGAAAGTCTTCTAGTTTTTTAGACATTCACACAAAGACCAGTCACTAGTCGGGAGACTATAATTACGCAGAAAATTGAGAGGCTACACAGCATTTCCCCACTGGATTTACAAATATCATTTCAACTTTAAGAAGTAGTTTCTCAACATTTCAACATTGCATCAACTACTGATGAACACATTAATTTCAGCACATTATATTAATTTGACATATCCATGTATTACTATGTCTTTTCAAGTTATTTCTCATTTACATTTAATGCAGGGATTCCCAAACGTTTTTGTCAGCTCTTTCACCTACAGTATTTGAAGTCCCCCTGAGATTTTAAGGTAATAAGTTATTAATTAGCTAGTCTTAGCCTCAGATGCCATGGTCAAGGATTGTTGGTTGAACGTCTGATGCATATGCTACACAAAGGC
Organism: Labeo calbasu; assembly: GCA_019740295.1. Classification (NCBI taxonomy): domain Eukaryota; kingdom Metazoa; phylum Chordata; class Actinopteri; order Cypriniformes; family Cyprinidae; genus Labeo; species Labeo calbasu. Next base: position 22,436 of record JAHKKF010537465.1, read on the forward strand.
CCTGTCCCAAATGCTACACTTTATGTGCACTTGCGGTCTTACGGACTTACAGTTGCCGCCGCGTGCACGTGTCCGTTAAATCCACAAGGCCGTAGGGTGTCCCATTTGTCATTTTAGCGTTCAGAAGCATGCTCAAGCACCCACTTCGCAGCTGCTATAAAAAAACAAAGGCCCTGTCCCAAATGGAACATGTGCACTTGCGTTCTTATGGACTTACAGTGGCCGACGCGTGCACGTTTGGTAATGGTACAGTCACACGGGGCGTTGATGTCAACACCTCGTTTACTTTAAATGGAGTGATGTCAAGAGTTGCCGAACTAAATTATGGGTCCGTCGCATCGCGTCACTGCCGTTGTTCACGGCAGAAGTTGAAAACTTTTCAACTTTTCACGCACCAATGCAGGCGTCAGCCAATCAGATCGCCTTATGCAAATACCCTAGCGCAGATGCATTCATGTTCATGCAACATCAGACAAGTAATGTGATTGGCTGTGTTCACTATGATGGTCACTTCAGCACGGAGCCTCAGACACGCCCTTCATCCAGTGTCTATGAATGTAACCGTACATTCAGACAGGGCGTCGACATCAACACCTCTTGTTTATTTGAATGGAGTGATGTCAGACGTTGCTGAACTGAACTGTGGGTCTGTTGATTCTTGTCACTGGCATTGCTCGCAGCAGAAGTTGAAAACTTTTCAACTTTTAAAGTGCCAAAGCAGGCGTCGGTCAATCAAATCGCCTAATGCGAATACCCTAGCGCAGACGCTAGCTATTCATGTTCATGCAACACCAGACAAGCAATGTGATTGGCTGTTGTTACTATGATAGTTGAGTCAGAACCAAGATACAGACACGCCCTTCATCAAGCATCGATGCTGCATGTGAATGTCAACGTCTCTCATTAACTTTGAATGGAGTGATGTCAAGCGTTGCCAAACTGAACTGCGGGTCTGTTGCATCACGTCACTGGCGTTGCACATGGCAGAAGTTGAAACTTTTCAACTTTCAGCGTCAGCCAATCAGATCACCTTATGCAAATACCCTAGCACAGACACAAGCCAATCGCGTTCATGCAACACCAGAAGACTAATGTGATTGGCTGTTGTCACTATGAAGGTCGAGTCAGCACCAAGTGCTCCAAGTGTTGACGCCAACGCCGCGTGTGAATGTAACGGTACATTCACATGGGGCATCTGTGTCAAGACCTCTCATTTATTTTAAATGGAGTGACATCAAGCGTTACAGAGCTGAATTGTGGGTCTGTTGCATTGTGTCACTGGCGTTGCTCACAACAGAAATTTAAAATTTTTAAAGGGCCAACGCAGGCGTCAGCAAATCAGATCGACTTATGCCTCTCATTTACTTTGAATGGAGTGATGTTGAGCGTTGCCAAAATGAACTGTGGGTCTGTTGTGTCATGTCACTGGTGTTGCTCGTGGCAGAAGTTGATATCTTTTCAACATTTCAAGTGCCAAAGCTGGTGTCAGCCAATCAGATCGCCTTATGCAAATACCCTAGCACAGATGCTAGCCATTCATGTTCATGCAACTCCAGTCAAGTAATGTGATTGGCTGTGGTCACTATGACACTAAGCTTCAGACACGCCCTCCATCAAGTGTCGACTTTCACACGGGGTGTCAGCGTCAACGCCTTTCAATGTTTACTTTAAATGAAGTGACGTCACATGTTGCCAAACTGAACTGTGGGTCCATTGCATCACATCACTGGCATTGCTCGTAGCAGAAGTTAAAAAATTTTCAAGTGCAAATGCAGGCATCAGCCAATCAGATCGCCTTATGCAAATACCCTGGTGCAGATGCTAGCCAATCGCATTCATGCAACATCAAAAAACGAATGTGATTGGCTGTTGTCACTATGACGGTCACATCAGCACCACTCTTCAGACGCGCCCTCCGTCAAGCGTCGACACCACATGTGAATGTAACAGTATGTCGGCATCAATGCCTCTCGCTTACTTTGAATGGAGTGACGTTAAGCGTTGCCAAACTGAACTGTGGGTCTGCCACGTCACGTCACTGGCGTTGTTCGCGGCAGAAGTTGAAAACTTTTCAACTTTCAGGCGTCAGCCAATCAGATCGCCTTATGTAATTACCCTGGTGCAAACGCTAGCCAATCGCATTCATGCAACACCAGAAAACTAATGTGATTGGCTGTTGTCACTATGACGGTCGCATCAGCACCAAGCTTCAGACACGTCCTCCATCAAGTGTCAACATCTCGTGTGAATGTACCATTGAGTCCACAAGACTGCAGTATTCAAAAGGGTGCTTGCGAGTCTTGCAGTCTTATGGACTTACAGTGGCCGCCACGAGTGCATGTTTGGTAACAGTACATTTACACGGGGCATCAGCATCAACGTCTCTCGTTTACTTTGAATGGAGTGACGTCAAGTGTTGCCAAACTGAACTGTGGTTCTGCTTCGTCACTTCACTTGAGTTGCTCGCAGCAGAAGTTAAAAACTTTTCAATGTTCAGGCGTCAGCCAAACAGATCAGCCCCTGTTCTATGGAGTTTATTGATTGCAAGGACAATGTTTAGGTGTTCTGGTTGGTACAGACTGGTATTGTGTTGCTATGCGGTTGCTTAGGTGTTCTGGTTGGTTGCTATATGCAGTTGGTAAAGTGCTCTGGGTTGGTTCAAAGGAGTTGGTGTGTAATTTCTTAGGTTTCATAGGATGTTGGCAGGACATTGCATAAGTGTTCTGACTGATTGGTAATGTGTTGCTAGGGTGGTTGCTTATTGGCCCAAGTTAAACGAGCCCAACCCCCAATATTCTATAAGACATCACTGAACCTCATAATTTTAATCATAATGTTTCCAACACAAACATAAAAAGTTACATTTCAAATTTATATATATATATATCATCTGGCAGCTGTAAATTTCTAACACTAAGTGTGTGAGTTATACTAATAGTGATGCTTCCTGCAGCAAACAGTCCTAAATAAATTAAAGGTACAGTGTAGGTCTGTCATAATGAATCACACTCACAAATGAATTTTTAAACCCATGTGAGACACATGAAGGTGAAATATTTATATGACCAAGGTTTTTAAGCATAAATAATTCTGTGTATGCAGACGTGATACTTAACCGCTTATTTTGAGTAAAAAATACTCTATAAATAATTTTTTTAAACATCAAGACTGTCTGTTCAAATTCAGAGTCAAAATGTCCAAATTAATTAATTCCAGCATGTAGAAAGTACTTCTTTATTTGAAATAATTACAGCATTTCTGTTAGAATAAAATACAGAGTGCATTCCAGGACAAAAAGTCACTCCGGCGTAGTGCTTAAAGCAGTGGCAGGCCTCGTTTATGTAAGTCAAATGCGAGAAAAATACAATATTTTAATGAGCTGCTACACTGACGCATCATTAAGGCTGAATACATTCATTTCTGGGCATAAATAAGCCAAATAATACAAAATATTCCATTCTTACGTACAAAAGTAACACCAGGGGTGTGTGTGCATGTGTGAGTGCAGAAGTCCTGGAGTCAGTGAGGCATGTAGCAACTTTCCTCAGATCAGTGTTATTCTGTGTTCTTGTAGTTGGTGAAAAGGTTGTAAAGCACCCTGAGTGTTGACTTCAGATTTAAGTTCACCACGTCTGCAAGACACAAACAACAGAATCGCTGTTAAACAGACAGAGGCTTGAATATGTTAACTGTCATTGTGAAGGAACACAGTATGTTTAGTTGGAGTTATGAGGGGAAGTACAGTATGCTGCATCGATTGAGGAACATCTCCATCTAGTGGATAATGTGGGTAAGACTGTGAACAGGTGCAGACAATGAGCTGGTCTGTTATGATGTCTGAAGGTTGTGTATATAATGCTGACGTAACATTGCTGGCAGTTTTTTTGGTACCTTCTGGTCGCGCTTTGGGTTTCTGTAATCCACCATCTTGCATGAGCTCAAAAGCAAATGTGACATTATGCACCTACAAGAGAGAAAAACACTCTAGCAATCGTTTCCATAGTAATTGTACAAAACCAGTAATCCACTGCAGCCCACATCAGATTCCATCAGACTTCACAAGTCCACATAAGACCACAGACTCGTTCATGAAGTCTGAACGGCTCTGATGTGGTTTGACTTGGACTTGTTTAGTCTAATGTGGTCTGATATGGTGTGATGTGGTTTGATGTAGTATGATGCTGATTGGCAAAGTCTGACAGGGTATGATGCAGTTTTAATGAGGCATTTGAAAACAAACCAAACCTCATCAAACCACATCTGACCCTGTTAGATTTAATGATTTCACATTAGACTCAAGTCTACATCAGATAGTCTACATCACATCACATAAGACTCAATCAGACTTAATAAAAACTATTTGTCTGATGTGAAATCATCAAAATTATTGTGGTCTGATATAGTCTTAACAGTATTCATGAAGTCTGATTGGTTCTGATAAGGTCTGATGTGGTCTAGTATGTTGTTTGATTAGTCTGATGTGGATTTATAAAGTCTGACAGGGTATGATGCAGTTTTAATGAGGCATTTGAAAACAAATCAGACCTCATCAAACCACATCAGACCCTGCCAGATTTAATGATTTCACATTAGACTCAAGTCCACATCAGACCATATCAGAAAATCCACATCAAACCATATCAGACTTCATAAATACTAATCATTTGATGTGGACTTGTTCAGGCTAATGTGGTCTGATATGGTGTGATGTAGTTTGACATAGTCTAATGTGGATTTGTATCTCTGACAGGGTATGATACAGTTTTAATAAGGCATTTGAAAACAACCCAGACCTCATCAAACCACATCAGACCCTGCCAGACTTCATAAATACTATTCACCTGATGTGAACTCATTGAGATTGATGTGGTCTGATATGGTCTAAAAAGTATTTATGAAGTCTGATTGGTTCTGATAAGGTATGATGTGGCCTAGTGTGTTTTGTTGAGTGATCTAGTCTGATGTGGATTCATGAAGACTGACAGGGTATGAGACTTAATGATTTCATATTAGACTCAAGTCCACATCAGACCATATCAGCAAGTTCACATCAAACCACATAAGATTTCATAAATACTATTTATAAATACTATTGTGGACTCATTGAGATTAATGTGGTCTGATATGATCTGAACAGTATTCATGAAGTCTGATTGGTTCTGACAAGGTCTCATGTGGTCTTGTGTGTTGTTGTTTGATGTAGTCTGATGTTGTTGTTTCATGTAGTCTGATGTGGATTTATAAAGTCTAACAGGGTATGATGCAGTTTTAATGAGGCATTTGAAAACAAACCAGACCTCATCAAACCACATCAGACCCTGCCAGTCCACATTAAACCATATCAGACTTCATAAATATTATTCATCTGATGTGAACTTGTTAAGATTGATGTGGTCTGTAATGTTCTGAACAGTATTCATGAAGTCTAAATGGTTCTGATAAGGTCTGATGTGGTCTAGTGTGTTGTTGTTTGATTAGTCTGATGTGTATTCATAAAGTCTGACAGGGTATGATGCAGTTAATCAGGCATTTGAAAACAAACTAGATCTTATTAAACCACATCAGACCCTGCCAGACTTAATGATTTCATGACTTAATGATTGGACTCAAGTCCACTTCAGACCATATCAGCAAGTCTACATCAAATCACATCAGACTCAATCAGACTTCATAAATACTATCCGTTTGATGTGAACTTGCTGAGATTATTGTGGTCTGATATGGTCTGAACAGTATTCATGAAGTCTGCTTAGTTCTGATAAGGTCTGATGTGGTCTAGTGTGTTGTTGTTTGATGTAGTCTGATGTGGATTCATATAATCTAACAGGGTATGATGCAGTTTAATGAGGCATTTGAAAACAAACCAGACCTCATCTGGTAAATACAAAAGGTAAATACAGAGTCAAGTCCACATCAGACCATATCAGCAAATCCACATCAAACCATATCAGACTTTATAAATACTAATTGTTTGATGTGGACTTGTTTATTCTAATATGGTCTGATATGGTGTGATGTGGTTTGAAGTCCATATCAAACCATACCAGACTTCATAAATACTAATCATTTGATCTGGACATGTTTAGGTCATTTGATGTGTCATTTGAGGACTCAAGTCCACATCAGAGCATATCAGCATGTTCACATCAAACCATATCAGATTTCATAAATACTATGCACCTGATGTGAACTCGTTGAGATTTATGTAGTCTGATATGGTCTAAACAGTATTCATCAAGTCTGATTGGTTCTGATAAGGTCTGATGTGGTCTAATGTGTTGTTGTTTGATCTAGTCTGATGTGGATTCATGAAGACTGACAGAGTATGATGCAGTTTTAATCAGGCATTTGAAAACAAACCAGACTTAAATAATCCACATCAGACCCTGCCAGACTTAATGATTTCACATTAGACTCAAGTCCACATCAGGCCATATTAGCAAGTCTACATTAAATCAAATTAGACTCAATCAACCTTCAAAAATTCTATTCATCTGATGTGAACTTGTTGAGATTGATGTGGTCTGTTATGGTCTTGAACAGTATTCATGAAATCTGATTGGTTCTGATAAAGTCTGATGTGGTCTGAACAGTATTCATGAAATCTGATCGGTTCTGATAAGGTCTGATGTGGTCTAGTGTGTTGTTGTTTCATGTAGTCTGATGTGGATTCATGTCTGACAGGGTATGATGCAGTTTTAATGAGGCATTTGAAAACAAATCAGACCTCATCAAACCATGTTAGACCATGTCAAACTTGATGCTTTCACATTAGACTCAAGTCCACATCAGAACATACCTGCAAATTTACATCAAACCATTTCAGACTTCATACAATAATAATCATATGATGTGGACTTATTTAGTCCAGTGTGGTCTGATATGGTGTGACGTGGTTTGATGTAGTCTGATGTAAATTCATAAAGTCTGACAGGGTCTGATGCAGTTTTAATGAGGCATCTGAAAACAAACCAGACCTCAAACTACATCAGACCCTGCCAAACGTATTGACTTCACATCAAACGATGTCAGCAAGTCCATATCAGACTTCATAAATACTATTCATCTGATGTGAACTCACTGAGATTGATGTGATCTGATATGGTTTGATGTGGACTTGTTGAGACTGATGTGGTCCAATATGATGTGTTTTGATCTGATGTGGACTCATAAAGTGTAGAGAGGGTCTGATGTTGTTTGGTGAGGTATTTAATGAATATAAATCAGACCTCATCAAACTGCATCAGACCATATGGTTTGAACAGCGTTGATGAAGTCTGATTGGTTCTCACAAGGTCTGATATGGTCTAGTATGGTGTTGTTTGATGTAGTCTGATGTAGATTCATGGGTCTTATGCAATTTAATAAGGTTTTTGAAAACAAATCATTAATTTGTTAAGTCTGATGTGGTCTGAGAGGGATGTCATCTTAAGAGCATTTATGAAATCTGAAATGGTTTGATGTGAACTTGAGTCTGATGTGGTCAGGACTGGTTTAATGACGTTCTGAATTAACACAAATCAAACCCTGAGTCTAATAATGCTCCATTAGACTTCATTAGACCCCAAGAGAACAAATCAGTCCTCTTTAGACCTCACCAGTCCACATTAGACCACCCTATGGCACTTACCTTCTGTTCAAAGCTTTCAGGCGTGAGGTAGAAGTTGTACAGTGGCACAAAGTAATTTTCCAACAACCCCATCAGCAACACCAGATAGACACCATCTGCAAACTTTACACACACACACAAGGATGCTTTTAACAGTTCTGATCTACAGATCTGTGTAAGCATTAAAAAGATCATGTTTATACCTGAGATTCCAGCTCTGTCACCTCCAAGTTCAGTTTGTTCAAGTGTTTATTCACAAATGTGATCAGCGACTGAAGAAACAAAGATTGAAGCTTAATTATAGATAATCAGTTCCGTCGCATAGAAGTTCTGGACCCGTCCAAAACCAGTTCTTACCGTTTTCACTACATTTAGTTTGTCAGGTGCGTGATCCAATAAGGTGTCAAAAGCATCACGTTCTGGAAATAAAATAATAATAAACAATAAAATAAACTGGTTTTGGACCTTTTTGGATGAATAAGAATTTAAAAAAACATAAACCATCAGTATCCAAAATCCAGATAAAACCAACTCCTGCTCTTCACTGTTTTTTTACATTCTACTTGAATAAAATGCCATTTTGTACATATAACCGGTCTAGATGGTTGATTAGCTGGACTACACAAGTTTTTATTTGCTATACCACCTTGATCAAGCAGATTACAGCTGGTAAACCACCTTTCTAGCAATGTATTGAACCTTAAAAGAAAAATATGAAAATGTTTGAGAAAATGTGTGTGAAAATACTCACCTGATCGTCCGATCATCATTCTGTTGAAAACAGTGAACACAGAGTGAGCATCAGACCACATACTCAAAATCAACAATCTGTGTCATAATAATCTTTCACCACTAGATGGCCACATTGGAGCATCTTACTCTGTTGTGGTACTTGTGAGTTGTTTGGTCACATGAGTAGTCTGCAGGATTCCCTCTTTTTTCTGAAACAAACACAAACATCTGTAATTAGATAGAAGGCACTTGATATGTTCAGTGGCACACTTTAATAAACTCATCGTACCTTGACCACGATCACCTTGACGGACACATGCTCGGGTAAGCGAATGGGAGCCGCGTAGTAGATAGCCAGCGCCAGCAGTAGGTACATGATGGACACCAGATTCTTAGAGTGGATTGCTGAGGATAAGAGAGACATCCCATCAACAATAGCATCCATTCTTATTTGGGTGAACCGTCCCTTTAAATGCAAGTGTGTTTCAGTGCTCACAGTCAACACTCCACTCCTGGTTCCAGTCCAGCGGTCTGAGAACTCCATTAACAGCCTCTAGAACCGTCTGCAGTTTCTGCTTCTGTCCGATCTCGGACTGCGTCACCTCCGCCACGTTCAGCTTATGACCTGACAGCTTCTCTGAAAGAGACAACACACAGAACATCATCACTACACTGAAAATCCCACACCAAAACAGAAGATGAACACGAGAATCAGAAAGGAGAATTTCCTTTGTCTTACCGAACAGTTTCTGTAGCACCTGTCCATCATACAGATCTTCCTCAAGGTCTTTCACAATGATTCGGTCCTCCTCCAGTTCACTGTTGATCCAGTCAATGAGAACCTAAGAGAAAGAGTTCCGTGAGTAGAATGGTAATTATGGAAAATGGGCGTGGCTTAGTGGGCCAGATGTTCACTCTAATTGGTCAAGTGTGATAAGTTTTATTATCGTGGTATTTTAGAGTCTAGGCAGTGTTGACTAAAACAAACTATTAAAAACTTCTAATTACTTTGTTAATTAACTAGTTAATTGAAATTAAACTTAAATTAAATAAAATATATAGGGTCCAACAGGGCTAAAGGTGCCCCGGTGGTAAAAGGCTCCTTTGATATTACTTTCCTCTAATTCACTAGATGCCACAAAAACATGGCTGAGCACTTTCTAAAATATTCGCTTTTCAAGATGCACGTGCAAAAAAGCGCCTCTGCTGTTGAGGTTAAAAGTATGTACAGTACAGTACAGTTACAGTATGCTGTACAGTTACAGTATGTTGAAAAACTCCAATCTCATGTTCTCCCTCAACTCCCTCAAAATCGTCCTATATCACTGTTTTACCTTTTTTGTTAAGGGTGTTCACTTTGCAAAGACTGGGTCAGTACTTCTGCAGCAATGTAGGATGATTTTGAAATGATTTTTGAAGTTGAGGGAGAAAATACGATTGGAGTTTTTCGACATACCCTAACTGTCTTGAGCCAGAACACACAGAGTTTAGGGAGAGAAAGGCAAGACGAGCGTTTGTGATTAAAAAGTATTTAAATTGTATTTTAATGAAAATAACCGATCGTTTCACTAGATAAGACCCTTCTTCCTCGGCTGAGATCGTTTACAACCGCATTTGTGATCATTTGAACTGCTTTTTTAAAGTTCAAAATAGGGGCACCATATCAGTCCTTTATATGGAGAAAAATGCAGAAATGTTTTCCTCAAAAAACACAATTTCTTTACGACTGAAGAAAGAAAGACATGAACATCGTGGATGACAATGGGGTGAGTATATTTTATGTGAATCTTTGTTTTGATAGTGGACTTCTCTTTTACGGTGTGCCATTAGCCCTGTTGTACCCTAATTAGTTGAGGAAAGAGGAAAGATGAGCAGGTGTAATAACCCAGCTAAAACTCTAGAGGGCGCTGACAAGCTTTAATGTCAAATTTAAAGTCCCATTGTTTTTTTTTCCTTTCCACAGCCTTTATTCTGAAATGTTCATCCAAACAGTCAGAAAAGGTGTTTTCTACCTTCTGGAGGTCTTTGAAATTGAGGTCTTCTCTGGACGTGGGGTCTAGAATGGTCCTCTCTGCATTTTCCTCTGAAAAATCATAGGAAAAAGAAACTCTTAAAATCTTCTAATAAGCACACAGTGTTTTTACAGACATTTATAGTGGACGATCCTCCAGAAATGTCTTGGGTGTGAGTGCATTTCACCAGCTGTCTGACTCAGAAATGAGAAGTGTCCTCCACACCCAACACCACCACAACAATACGTGTTTAGGAGTTCTTAGTAACGCATTGCTTAAGTACCAACGCTGTCTCAGATGTTTCTCTTTAAATTCTTAACTAGGAGAATAAAAACAGACAAAAATGAACATTTGCTGAAAATGTATTCACCATCAGGTCATCGAAGATGTAGATGAGTTTGTTTCTTCATCAGATTTAAAAACAAATTTGCATTACAGTGAATGGGTGCCGTTGGAATGAGAGTCCAAACAGCTGATAAAACCATAACAATAATCTACAAATAATCCAAATGACTGCAAACCATCAGTTAACATCTTGTGAGAAGAAAACTTGCATGTTTGTAAGAAACAAATCCATTATTTAAGGGGTTTTTAACTTTAAACAGTTGCTTCAAGCTAAAGTCCTCTATCCATATATTGCTTTCTCCAGTGAAAAAGTCATTTTATCTGAATAAGAAGAGAAATATGCAGATAAAAGCACTGTTTAGAAGTGAAACAGTCCAAAAATAAATATGTGGGTGGATTTTGATGTGAAAGGACGACAATTAATGGACTTTGTCACCAAAAGAAATGTTATTATGGACTACAGACTTGTATTTTGGCCAGAAGTCACGGTTTAAGTTAAAACGCCTTAATGACGGATTTGTTTCTTGCAAACACACAGCTTTTTTTCTTCACCAGATGTTTATTGATGGACTGGGGTGGTGTGGATTACTTGTGGATTGTGATGTTTTTTATCAGCTGGGCCAATACATAAATAACTCATTTGCCATGATAACATAAAAATGACTGTGAAAGGGTGTGTTATATAAGGCTAAGGCTGTGTAGGAGGATGCATATTATTTTGCTATGTTGCATGCACTGCTCATTAAATATGAATGAGAGTAGAATATAGTCAAATCATATATTTTTTTAAATTTTGTTCTCATATTAATAGTTTGTTAAAGTCCCCAGTAGTGAAAATCAAGATTTTTATGTTGTTTATTTGTCTATGTGGTGTTTTCAATATGCTTTTAGACAAACCATGTCCCAGTCCATCAATCAACACCATTGCAGAGTATTTTCTCCTTAAAACTGTGGTTTCCCAAAGGCTGTCCCAGAAATTCTGTTTGAAACAGCCCATTTTTTTGCTACGTCACAAAAAAACAAGCACATCAAAAGATAAATTCTTATCATTGCAAAATACACCAATAGGATTTTCAGCACAAAACCAAATATTCAATAGAGCATTTAATAGAGAATATAGAGCATTAAATAGAGCACAACCGCTAGGCGCTAACCGCTAACTTAAAAAAATAACCTGCGGTAACAGTGTTTTTTTTTTTTATTAGAGATACATTCAAGCTGTTTTAAGGCATGAGAAAATTATTTTCATAAGAAAAAACATTTAAATTTGTCATTTTGATGATCAAAGATCAGTTTTAAGGGACACAAAATTGGACTACAGGGGGACTTTAAATAAGAGATTACTCAGTTTGAGTATTGACCATTTGGTAATAAAAACAATATTTTTATTTAATAAAAAAGAGGAGTTTGTCCGTGTTTCTTGAATGGTTGTTCACCCTGTCGTATTGGGGGATCTGTCCCTTTAAGAAAAGGCCATCCCCTTTAGTGACATCTGGACTACAGATTTGCGTGAATTTCAACGGCTGAGGTGAGTAAGTTGGTGAATTTTGAATTGACAAATTTTCTTCGTATGAGTTTGCTTACTTGCTTTTCCTTTGCTTTTTCTAAGCTTAACATGTCCACTCTGTCGGCATAAAATATGCCTGGAAGTGAATAGAATACAGTATTTTAAATATATGTGTGTGTATATATATATATTAAATTCTCTCCAACAACCAGACTAACTATTTAGTTAGTCACAGTTTGTTATAAGCTAATATGGTAATTGATGCTCCAAATGTCCACCCTGTTGTTGTTCCAAAATGTCCACCCTGTCGGCCATTGCATTCATTTGTAGTTAATATTGCTAAAAACTAAAATTAATGTCAGGGGGAGGGGTGGGGGTATCAGTGTGACTGAGAATCTAATTATATTATTTATTATTATTATATTATTTTACATGTTAAATGTTTCATTGTCATTTTTTTCATGGTTTGAGTGTTCTGCTTTATGTGTCCACCCCGTCATGTGCTGGTCGACCCTGTCATCTTGATATTTTAAAATATTTTAAATAATAATTCAATCATATCTATATAATCCAGTGTGTTCAATAGCTAGGTGTGGGGGCAATAACATGCAGACAAAAACTGCATACACATATCACACTTTTCTCCAAATAAGAAAAATATACATGTGCAAATTGTATGAGTTTTTTTAAAAACACATGATTTGCATAAAATCTTTTATGTATTTATAATTTGAAGGCAAACAAATTCCCCTGTTTAGGAAATAGACATCATACTTTTCAGAAAATATCATTTGCATATTAATATTGCAATGAAAATGTGTAACAGTAATATGTTTGTCCATGACAGGGTGGACATATCTTATGGTTTATGCTTTGAATAAGGGCCCATAATTTTCTAAAAAATGTGTGGGAGCTCAGCTAAAATGTTTTCATAGTACTTGAGTGTCTACTATTTATGACATGACATAAATTGATGGAAAATGAAGAAAATTTTTGAGTATTGTAAGAGTTGAAAGGCACACTGTGGTGATATTGACCCAGCTGTTTGAACTCTCATTCTGACGGCACCCATTCACCGCAAAACATCCACTGGTGATGTCATGTAATGGGACATTTCTCCAAATCTCCTTTGATTAAAAAACAAACCTATCTACATCTTGAATGGTCTGAGAGCAAGTTTTCATTTTTGTGTGAACTTTTCCTTCAACACAATCAGTAAGACCTGCTTTTACTTGTCTTGAAAAAGGTAAAAAGTGTCTAAATGGGACAGCAGAGGTTGTTAGGGAAATTAAATATCTACAGCCTTGTTTTGCTTATAGACA